>JACEFZ010017039.1:27500-34851 GCA_014155875.1 Cepaea nemoralis | reverse complement strand
AAGGGAAAAGGGCGAAGTGTTGCAAGCCTGTGGAATGAGCAGAAGAAACATCAATGGGTGTGTCATCTAGTTGTCTCAGCTGTGGCGCCACTAACAAAGGAAATTCCCTCAAAAGGCTCGGCAAATGATGGCAGATTCCGGGGAGGGGGTGGGGGGGGGGGGGGGGGGGGGTAATACGTGTGTACGTAGTTAGGTGGTTAGTAGTTAGGTGTGGTGTGTGGAATGGGTTAAGGATGTGCCTGCCTACCTACTTACATTCCTGTCTGCCTGCCTACCTGCCTACCTCCCTCCCTCCCTACACACCTCCCCCATTCTTTCTCTTCATTTATATATACCTACCTACGTACCTGCGTACCTACCTACCTACCTACCTGCCTACCTACCTACCGACCTATACACCTCCCTCTGTCATTTGATTTGATTTGATTTGATTCCTACATACCTATCTACATACCTACCAAACTACCTACCTTCATACCTACGTACTTGCACACCTCCTTCTTTTCTTCCTCCCCTCCCCTCCCTACCTACCTAACTACCTACCTACCTATTTACCATCCACCAAACTAGATACCCTACCTACCAACTTACCTATCTACCAACTTACCTACACACCTACCTCCCTTCATACCTACTTATCTAAATACCTACCTACCTATCTACCTACCAACTGATTAATCTACCGCCCCTCTCTCTCTTCTCTACTCACTCCCCTAATCCACCTGTCTGTCTGTCTGTCTGTCTGTCTGTCTGTCTGTCTGTCTGTCTGTCGTCTGTCTGTCTGTCTGTCTGTGTCTGAATGTCTGTTGTGTGCCTAAATGTCTGTCTGTGTCCTGAATGTCTGTTTGTGTGCCTAAATGTCTGTCTGTGTCTGAATGTCTGTTTGTGTGCCTAAATGTCTGTCTGTGTCTGAATGTCTGTTTGTGTGCCTAAATGTCTGTCTGTGTCTGAATGTCTGTTTGTGTGCCTAAATGTCTGTCTGTGTCTGAATGTCTGTTGTGTGCCTAAATGTCTGTCTGTGTCTGAATGTCTGTTTGTGTGCCTAAATGTCTGTCTGTGTCTGAATGTCTGTTTGTGTTGCCTAAATGTCTGTCTGTGTCTGAATGTCTGTTTTGTGTGCCTAAATGTCTGTCTGTGTCTGAATGTCTGTTTGTGTGCCTAAATGTCTGTCTGTGTCTGAATGTCTATTTGTGTGCCTAAATGTCTGTCTGTGTCTGAATGTCTGTTTGTGTGCCTAAATGTCTGTCTGTGCCTGAATGTCTGTTTGTGTGCCTAAATGTCTCTCTGTGTCTGAATGTCGGTTTGTGTGCCTAAATGTCTGTCTGTGTCTGAATGTCTGTTTGTGTGCCTAAATGTCTGTCTGTGTCTGAATGTCTGTTTGTGTGCCTAAATGTCTGTCTGTGTCTGAATGTCTGTTTGTGTGCCTAAATGTCTGTCTGTGTCTGAATGTCTATTTGTGTGCCTAAATGTCTGTCTGTGTCTGAATGTCTGTTTGTGTGCCTAAATGTCTGTCTGTGTCTGAATGTCTGTTTGTGTGCCTAAATGTCTGTCTGTGTATGCCTGTCTGTGTGCCTGCTGTGTGAAAGTAAGAGAAGAGAGGAAGTAGGATAACAAGAAACATTATTAAACAGTAAAAATAGGAGAAGGACGTAAAGATAAAAAAAGAGAAGAAGAAGAGAAGAAGAAGAGAAGAAGAAGAAGAAGAAGAAGAAGAAGAAGAAGAAGAAGAAGAAGAAGAAGAAAGTGCCCACAACTCCCGACAAATACATCACCATGCAAGTACAAACACGTATTCCTAGCCATTTGCACCCCAGAAGAACATTGTTGACGTGCGAAACCCTTGAACAGTCAGCGAGATTTAGACAGTAATCTTTCTTTTGGCTTGCTTTTGTAAATGTCCTGGCCAGAAAGCCTGGAGTAGCTGGAAACAAGAGGAATTAGTAAGATTGATTCCGGGCTGCTCGGCCGTTGCTGTATCATCGGGTTTAAGTTTGTTGTTGTAGGAGGGGTGGGGCTGATTAGCGAAGCGATCGTGAGGTAGATGGATTGGAATATTTCGGGGCAGTGGTTGTCATGTTGTGTTATTAGAGCCCCAATTTTGGAGTGAAGATTTGCTTGAAAGCGAAGCGGTTATTTATTTTCAAGGTGGGGAATGTCTGGCCAGCGGGATATACACGCCCCTAGAAATCATTTTGTCTGACCCTACCAAGGCAACCGCAGGCGAGACTCGAAGTTTAATCAAGCTGGGTACTTTGTAAACAGTCATTAACAAACATAGTCTTCATCATGTGCCATGCCTGGGCGGTCATGTTTCGCCCTCTCACTCGATCACCAGAGTCGTAGATCAGCACTGTGTTCTTGTCCCGACCATGTCACGTGGCCAAGCCATCAAGATATTTACTTCTCTGCCTTCCCCGTGTTCCTCGATCTTGCCAGTTGTCACCAAATTCTCTAATTTATTTTTTCTTATAGCGTGACCAAAGAATTGTGACTGTCTACGTCTAATTTCTCTAATCAGTCTACGGTTTTCATTTGTGTCTTGTATGACATGGTCATTGGTTTTTCTGTCTGTCCATGGTGTTCTTTGCATTGTCCTCAGAAACCACATTTCCACATCCATCAGAAGTATTTTTTAGCTTGTTTGATCTTTGTCCACCCTTCACATCCATACAAAAGTACATGTTCTATGTAGCACTTCAACACTCTTTTTCTCGTTACAAATGGCATCTTTTTATTGGTCAGTATGTTTTTCATCTTGCAAAAGAATAAATAAAGTAGCAGCGTCACAAACATCACACGCCTCACCAAAAGGAAGCAGCTACAACCATCAAATTAGGGGCGAATTAATTACATGTTTGCGAGCCTCAGTAGTATTGTGGCTCGACACCGGCATGCAGACGCGATGGTCTCAGATGTAATCCGCTGCTAGGCGAATTATTATTTTTTTAAGTCGAAAGAGCCTAAACATGGGTACCAAGAATGTCCTGGGCGGTAAAGGCGAACGGTGTAATACTGTCCAAAACACCCACCGATGATGACACCCACCCACTTGATGGTTCCGTCGCCCTGCTACTGAGTGAGTGCGTGGCGTGACACTGTGAGCTCTGAGTTTCATGTGAAATGCTTTTGAATCTGCCCGAGGTGTTTTGGAACGTGACTGCATGTTCGGAGTGATGGCAGCTGGCTATGTCCCAGAGTTGACCGGTTTTTGCCTTGTGCAGAAATCCGTGGCTGCTGGGCTTCTGGTTGACTGCCACTACCATCGACGATGAACTGTATTTTCGTGGACTGTGTGGGTGAACATCTAGGAAACATCCAGATGGGAAAATGACTGCCGATTCCATCAGAAATGAACTGGATATTTCGTGGGGGACTATTGTGTTGACATTCTGGCGGCGGCATTATGCACAGTGTATCTGTGCGGGCTGTTGTTTGTCGAGACTCACATTGGGCAGTGGGGAGCGTTTTGTGTGATATTCACTGGCACAGGAACGGAGCATAATGGGGACGACCCGTTGCTGTGAAGTTGGAACCGCGACTAACTAACTAACTAACACCCACCGAGATCAGATTGGTCTATAAAAATATGGGTCTACCGCCTAGTGTCTGATGCACCTGAAGGAGTGTCAAATATCCTTTACCGTACATTATCTAATTTAATGTTTGACCAAATATAGCAGCCTATTGTTAAGGTGATGTTTTTCCCGCCGGGTTTAAACTCACGTGTAGTCCATACACGTGCTACTACTTCTGGTAGAGATTTTTGCGTGTGGATTAACTTTCCGTTTTACCAATGTCCCACGTCATCAGAAGAATCCACTTCGACATTTCAGGTACTTCTTTAATTCAATGACGAGAAGTCAACGTGTTTAGTCCAACTGAACGGGGTAGGTGTTGAAGAAGACGGAGCAGGATTCGACCCAGTAGATGTCCACGATGCAGGAGGCGGCACAAGAGAAGGTGGAACAGGAGAACGTGGAACATGAGAAGGTGGAACAGGAGAAGGTGTAACAGGAGAAAGTGGCCCAGGAGGAGGTGGAACATGAGAAGGTGGAACAGGAGAAAGTGGAACAGGAGAAGGTGGAACAGGAGAAGCTAGAATAGGAAACGGTGTTATAGGAGGAGGTGTAACAGGAGAAAGTGGCCCAGGAGATGGTGGAACAGGAGTAGGTGGAACAGGAGAAGATGGAACAGGAGAAGGCGGCCCAGGAGAAAGTGGAACAGAAGAAGGTGGCCCAGTAGAAAGTGGCCCAGAAGAAGGTGGAACAGAAGAAGGTGACCCAGGAAAAGGTGGCCCAGGAGAAGGCGGCCCAGGAGAAAGCGGCCCGGGAGAAGCTGGCCCAGGAGAAGGCGGCCCAGGAGAACTTAGGACAGGAGACGGTGACCCAGGAGAAGGTGGGACAGGAGAAGGCGGCCCAGGAGAAGGTGGCACAGGAGAAAGCGGCCCAGGGGAAGGTGGTGGAGCAGAAACCCGCGGAACAGATAGCGGTGCAGAAGGTGGAATAGTAGTATAGGATCCATCTTTAAGCTGCGACCCATAAAGTTACGATCCAGAAAAAAATGGACATAATAACATAATTCTAGTGAACAGGATAAGGCACCGACAGTCTATATAGATTGTTCTAGATTGTATGTCTGCAAGGATTATCGCGCTTGTTGACAAGTGATAAAACTGGTATGGCTCGTGAAAGATGTATGAAGCATATATATATATATATATATATATATATATATATATTATAATATATATATATATATATATATATATATATATATATATCACATTGCTCCCAATAGTGCTCTACCCATCTGTCCATCTGCTGTTTCTTATCAGTGATGACTTCTCCAGTCAAGGTTTTCAGCGGTGCACTTCTTTTGATCACTGGACCACAGGCTTTCTTTATTCCTTCATACATGCTTCTTATGTCTCCCTTATCACTTGCGATTTGAATGGACTCACATAACTTGATCCAATAATCATTTGCACACTGCCTGGCAGCCTTTTGCACATCCTTCCTAGCTTGCCTTAGCTCACTCAGAGTGTTACGCGTTGGTCTTTCCTTGTTTCTTAAGAGAGCTTTCTTCTTCTTATCAATCAAGGGCTGCAGAGTCTCGCTGTTGGCCGCAAACCAGTCCTGCCTCTTATGATCCACAGTGCCGTAAACCCCTACGGCAGTTTTATAAAGAGTTTCCTTAATTTGACCCCACTTTTCATTTACTGTACAATTTTCTGGTGTATCAGTGAAAGCGTCTTCAAGTTGCTGTTGAAACTGAAAGCACTTTTCAGGATCATGAGTGTTAATAATATTAATCCTGGGGCTAGATTTGTGTTTAGCTGTGTAGATTCTCTTTGGTCTCAGTCTAACTCTTGCAACAACCAAAGAATGATCTGTATCACAGTCAGCACTGTGGTAACTACGAGTCAATGATATATGGTTCAGATGTTGTCTCCGTGTGATGATGAAGTCCAGCTGGTGCCAATGGCCGGATCTTGGATGTTTCCATGTGACCTTATGCATCTCTTTTGTTTTAAAAAAAGAGTTTGTAATACATAGGTCATTACTGGTGCAATGCTCCAGCAGCCTTTGCCCATTTTCATTCATGCGACCGATGTTGTATTTTCCAAGGGACACTGGCCATGAACTCGAGTCCTTGCCCACACGAGCATTGAAATCACCGAGCATATAAATGTAGTCAGATTTTGGAACTGCCTTGATCACGGAGTCTAACTCCTCATAGAACAAATCCTTCACATCATCAGAGGAATCGAGTGTCGGTGCATATGCAGTAATAATGGTGGCAAACCCACAAGAGGTTGCCAAGCGCAGGGATAATAGTCTTTCATTTCCTCCTGCTGGAATTTCAATCATTCCCAGTAGCGAATTCTTCACTGCAAAGCCCACACCGTGTTGCCTTTTTTCTGCCTGCCCTCTACCCTTCCAGAAAAAGGTGTAGTTGTTTTCCCTGAGTGACCCTTCCTCAGCGAGGCGAGTCTCCTGCAGGCCAGCAATATCAATGTTAAGACGATTGAGTTCGGCATCAATCACAGCCGTTTTTCTCACATCGTCAATATTGGTCAAGTCAGTGGAAAATCCTGGACACATGGTTCTCACGTTCCAGGTTGCAAGCCGTAGCTTGAGGTTTCTATTTTTATTTTTGTTTGTACCTGGTGCATTGGTTTTACAGCCTGCGATTCAGATTTTGTCCTAGCCCCAAGCACCCATTGAAGCAGGCAGGCTGTGGCGGATCAGCACCCAATTGGCTGGGGGCTGCCCAGCTTGAGGCGGGCGGTAGCTGATCAGTGACACCTATAGGTGTCTCCCACCGTCAGAGGCAACGCGTGGCGCCCCATGTCTACGCCAACTGACAAGGACTTATAACCCGTAACAGTTGCCTCTCGCTTTGATTCCGAGACCAGTTAAGACCAGGGATGGAGTTATTGCCTCTCCATAGCACAAAGCCTGGGCTAAAATATAGAGATCATGTGTTGCCCATGCAGCATGATCCCTCTCTCGGCCTGCCTAGTTCACTCCAGAGGAAAGGTAACACCCCTACATCTGGAACAAGACAAGCTGCAGAAGCTGCCGGATCAGCAAAGCAATGCTCTAACTGTCCGCCTGTCGGAGCTTCGATCCTAGACCAGTCGCCAACCAAGGCTTAGGGCCTGGTCATGCCCTGCCATGACAATTTTGTCTTTAGCTTGCATTTCCTCGCACCAGGGTAAGGCTTGTACCCTCCCAATTGTGCTCTTCCGCCCGAAGCCGTTGGCACAATGTGGGGTGTCGGGTTTGGTAAGCGCCGCCCAACGTTCGGCGCTAACAGAAACCAGGTAGTACCGTCTACTGTTATACGGTAGCTCAGTCATATCTGACTAAGACCTGACTGCTATATATATATATATATAATATATATATATATATATATATATATATATATATATATATATATATATATATATATATATTGTTAAAAAAAAGTGGAATCTGCGGGATGCAGCAAAACTGATGTATCTTGATTTGGAAAGAGGATGTGGGGGGGGGGGGGGGGCGCAATACCCCAAAGGGGGATAAATACCAGGTAAGGTAGTTGCCTATCTTTTACTAAACGTCGTAGTTAATTAACCCTAGCATTCTTTTTACTGTAGTGATTTCTTGACAAGTTTACTTCAGTAGTTTTCCATTGCTTTTTGATCGACCGACACCCATACCCATAATGAAAGCCAGCGCAAGGCGGGCTGCTGCAGAATCGCCCACAGCTGTGTTTCGAACGCAGTATGCGAATTACGAATTCCGCCATAGAGCAGGCCAGAGACCAAACGATGGAATGAAAAGATGTTCTTTCTAAACCAGTG
>JACEFZ010017039.1:15000-20000 GCA_014155875.1 Cepaea nemoralis | reverse complement strand
GTAACATCATCTCCAAAGCCTGAATTAGTTCACGACAATCATTGTGGCTTTGTGGTTCGGCCGAAGAAAGAGTGCTTGAATTTGATGTACTGGTTTGTTCGGATTGAGCTGGTGAATTCTGTTGTATGTCCAGCTGGAATTCAGTGTCTGATTGTTCACTAGACAACACGATTGAGGTTGGCGATGAAGATGGTCGATTCATTCGCTGAGCTGGCGTGCTCGTCAACATTTGTCCCGTCTTGTTTTTGTTTACATTGTGCCGCTTGGACACGGTTGATGACCGCAAGTTGGAGGACATTTTGGCAATATAGGCAGCTCGATAAGGCAAGGAATAAAATAATATTGCAGGCTTTCCTGTAGGTCGTGCGTGACGTTTAACCTGCTAGCCATGCAAGGTTAATTTTCACGTTGTCATGAATCGATAATTGGTAAAATTCAAAAATGGGTGATCTTACCGTCACGAATCACAAAGAAATCCTCACTTAACTAAATACACATTCACATAAACTTGACATTTTGTGTTGTATGTAAATCCAGCGTTAAAACGAACACAATGATGGAGTAAATATAAGCGCAGGCATTTCTGTAGAAGGTGCGTGGTGTTTATCACTTGTTAGTCACGCATGGCAAATTCTCACGTTGTCGTGAATCGATAATTGGTAATATTCATAAATTGGTGCTCTTACGGCCACATAAAATAAAGAAACACTCATTTCATTAAATAAAAGTCACACAGACTTGAACTGTTGAGTAGTATGTAAATCCAGTTTAGAACGAACACAATATTATACACAGCATCGCGATTGAATTGAGTAATCTTGTTAAAATATTCACAAATCGGGAGAAGCTGTGAAAACACGTCCTCTCGTAACCGGAAACCGGACGGGAGGTCGACGGGAGAAGAAGAAGAAGAGGAGGAGGAGGAGAAGAGCGAGGAGTAGGAAGGAAAAGAAGAGGAGGAATAAGACAAGGAGGAAGAAGAAAAGAGGGAGGAAGAGGAGGAGAATAAGAGTAAGAGAATAATGAGGAGTAGAAAGAAGGAGAAGAGGGGGAGGAGTAGGAGGAGAAGGACTAGAGGGATGAGGATAAGGACGAGGAGTAGGATTAAAAAGAATGGGGGAACGAATAACAGTAGGGGGAGAAGGGAGAAGTAGAAGGAGAGGAGGAGAATGACGATCAGTTGAAAGAAGAAGAAGAAGAAGAAGAACTAGAAGAAGAAGAAGAAGAAGAAGAAGAAGAAGAAGAAGAAGAAGAAGAGAAGTAGAAGAAGAAGAAGAAGAAGAAGAAGAAGAAGAAGAAGAAGAAGAAGAAGAAGAAGAAGAAGAAAAGAAGAAATCTGAAACCCGTTCGCAGTGCCAATGGATTCTATACATTACGTCAGAACTGTCCATGCCATTTGCCAGGCTGTTTAGAGTTCTGTGTTTGATTGTCTCTGTTTAACGAGGTGTCACTGTATGACGCAGGGTCTCGAGGGAACGCCGAGTACATTTGTATTCTTCAACGGTCGGAGTGAGTGAGCGTAAGGTGCGCTGTGCTCTATTACCTGTGGGTGTACAGTGACGGCTTCTTTCTGCCCATGAACATATGGCTTCAACATGCAGTTTGTTTGGGATTTGCTTCTTTTGGCCTTTGCTTCCGTGCATCCTGCCTACTTTGTCGTTTTTTACATCCGAGTTTCTTTGGCTCTTCTCATCCTTCCATCTTTGCCTCTCTGGTTCATATCTCCTTTGCCTCTCTCCATCCTACATGCTTTGACTCTCAGCATCCTACATGCTTTGACTCTCAGCATCCTACATGCATAGACTTTTTCCAGCCTACATTCTTTGACTCTCTCCATCGTACATCCTTTCTCTCGCGATCCTACATCCGTTGACTCTCTCCAAGCTACGTGCTTTGCCACTCTCCATCCTAAATTCTTTGCCTCTCTCAATCCTACAGTCTTTGCTTGCTTGCTTGCGTTCGTTGGCTTGAGCTCCAACGCGAAGTCCTGTATGTCGGATGAAGACATCCTGTTGTCCAACATCAGTGTGATGTCATACGAACCTGAGGTTTGCGTGAGTATCCGTTGTCCCATGTCTGGCTTATTGGTGTGCAGACTGGTGGTTCCTCGCCGTACAGGCAGACACTCTCCGACTTCGGAGGAATCGGCGAACCTACTGACCTTAGCCAGGACCCCGAAGGGACCTGTTGCCCAGGACGCTCGACGAGGACGCGTCAATAGGTCTTGGCCAGTATATAACCCGGCCCTGGTGCCTTGGAAACACCTCTGCGTCCCTTCACAGTCTTTGCTTCTCTCCATCCTAAATTCTTTGCCTCTCTCCATCCTACAGTGTTTGCCTCTCTCCATCCTAAATTCTTTGCCTCTCTCCATCCTAAAGTGTTTGCCTCTCTCCATCCTACATTCTTAGCCTCTCTCCTGCCTACAGTCTTTGCCTCTCGCCATCCTAAATTCTTTGCCTTTCTCCATCCTACATCATTTAGCTTTTTCTCTCTCTCCATCCTACATCATTTAGCTCTTTCCTCCTACATTTGTTGCGTCTCTCTATCCTACATTCTTTGCCTCTCTCCATCCTATATCGTTTGCTTCTCTCCATCCTTCATCATTTAGCTCTTTCCATCCTACATCCATTGCCTCTCTCCATCCTACATCCATTGCCTCTCTCCATCCTACATCCATTGCCTCTCTCCATCCTACATCCATTGGCTCTCTTTAACCTACATCCATTGCCTCTCTCCATCCTATATCCTGTGCTTCTTGTTATCCCCATTTCCTGCCTCTCTCCATCCTATATCCTGTGCTTCTTGTTATCCCCATTTCCTGCCTCTCTCCATCCAATACTCTCTCATGGAAAGGAGGCAGAGATCTGTTGATTGCCGTTGCCTGTCTTTATCTTACATCCTTTGTTTTTCTTGACGCCCATCCCTCAGCGATATTTGTTTCGATATGTGGCTCTTCGCATGCTAAAGTGGTCCCTCTGATGTTTCTAGTGTATCCCTAAACTAGCTATACGTCTTGATCAAATTGTGAATGTGCGAGGGAGCTTCAGACAAACACCTTAAATGTTTATTTAATATTTTTGGGTGAATATATACTGGAAAAGTACAGAACAAGTGTATATGTTTTCGATGTAGTCACCTTTGCGTTCAATTCAAGTCCTCCAGCGCTGATAAAGTGCTTGGATCCTTGTAGAAAAGAAAAAAAAAATTCTCTTTGTTGCGTGTGTAACCACCCATGCACCACGTGCTATACCTCTTCATTGGACCGAAACGTCTTTCCTCCCAATGACTCCTTGAGTTGTCCAAATAGGTGGAAATCACTCGGGGCTAGGTCTGGCGTTTACTGGGAATGAGGTACACACTTATGGTGGTCTTCGATGGTTTCAACCGTTGCACAGGTTGTATGGGGTCAAGCATTGTCATGTTGCAAAAGGACACCTTTACTCAGAAGTCCACTTCGTTTAGATATGATTGCGGGTCGAAGATGATTCCCGAGAAGTTCTGTATACGTTTCACTGCCGACAGTTCTCCCTTATGGCCTGTAGTGCTCTAAAATAACGTCTCGTTTATCCCAAAAGAAAAAGAGTCAGCATAACCTTTCCTGCAGATGGCTGCGTGCGAAACTTCTTTGGTTTCTGTGAGGAGGGATGACATCATTCCTTGCTCGCTCTTTTCGTTTCCCGCTCGTGGTAGTGAATCCAGGTTTCATCTCCAGTAACAATTCTTGATAGGAAACCACCACTTTCTGCTTTAAAGCACTGCAGACGTTCTTGGCAAGCATCATTGCGTCGTTGTTTCAATTCTGGAGTGAGCTGCCGTGGCACCCATCTTGCAGACACTTTGAGGTACTGTAGCACATCATGGATGATGTGATGTGCTGAACCTTGATTGATGTAAAGATGTGCAGCAATGTCACTCACAGTCAGTCAGCGGTTTTCCTTTAGGAAGCCCTCAACGGCTGCAATCGACTTTGAGGTCACTACTCTGTGTGCGTGACCCTGTCGTGAAAAATCTGTCACAGAAGCCACGTTTTAAAATGTCCTACTCTACTCAAACACTTGTTGGACTGACAGGCATGCATCACCATGCTGGACCTTCAATCGCCTACGAATTTCAATAGGTTTCACTCCTTCACTCTTCCACACACAAAAAAAAAAATAAAGAAGAAAAAACGGATAACAGAACGCTCTCCTATTTGATGCATGCCAACAGTGGGACGGCCATTTTTAATATGTCTTTAAGACGTCACCGCGTTCGTCTGCACCGTGATGTCACTTGCTTAAAACTCTTGACATCGTTAACAACAATACTGACAGGTTACAAGACAATGGAATGGTTATTATAATTTCTATTACACTTTAAAGGTTTTCATTTGATGCCCCCTTGTAATTTATGAGGAGAAGGAGGAAGAGGAAGAAGAAGAAGAAGAAGGAGGAGGAGAAGAAGAAGAAGAAGAAGAAGAAGAAGAAGAAGAAGAAGAAGAAGAAGAAGAAGAAGAAGAAGAAGAAGAAGAAGAAGAAGAAGAAAGAGACACGAAGAAAAGAGGACAGACAGGCAGGTAGACAAACAGACAGATATACAGACAGACAGGCAGACAGATAGACAGACTCACTCACGCACGCGTGCGCGCGTGCGCACGCACCCACACACGCCGCCCCAAACAACCATACTGTATAAACAGGTCAACAAATCTCTAGAAGCCTTGGATATTTTGTTTTGTAGATTTAGTAGAAGAAACTAACAGGCAAAATGTACGCAGATAACAAGAAATAAGAAATATATAACTCGAAGGAACCAGTTAGAAGAAACAAAAAAGCGAGAAAGAAGATGGGACAAAAAAAGAGAAAGATATCCTGGTTTATTAACGAATCGTGGCTGTACCATTACTTTCCAGGTGAGAGCGCATTTATATTCCCGCCATAGGAATTGGGAGCACAACCAGGCAGGACACAGCAACACCTGTAGGCTTGGTACAAAATAGTGCACAAATTTACCTGAATCCG
>JACEFZ010017039.1:0-7500 GCA_014155875.1 Cepaea nemoralis | reverse complement strand
TTGTACTTTCAGAAACCACCATTACTATATGACCATTAGTCTAGAAATAGTAAATCGTAATGTACTAAATTACATCACACAGAGATGATCAATAGACTGGCTGAACTCTCAGAAACCACCATTACTATATGACCATTAGTCTAGAAATAGTAAATCGTAATGTACTAAATTACATCACACAGAGATGATCAATAGACTGGCTGAACTCTCAGAAACCACCATTACTATGTGACAGTAAGTTTAGAAATAGTGAATCGTATTGTAGTAGATTTCATCGCACGAGATGGCCAGTAGATTGGCTGAACTCAGAAACCATCATTACTATATGGCAGTATACAAATCGTAATGTACTAGATTAGCCGGTCTCCCAGGTCTAGGGGTTACACGACTTTCTCCGTAATCCCGTATACTCTCGTGAGTAACGTGACGTTGCGCGAGAATCGTAGCGGTTCTCTCCACTTCGGTAACTTACGTGTATGTGAGCCGGTCGCTCAGAAAGCAATGGCAAACTACTGAGCGTAATTTTGCCAAGAAATCAACAATCAGTTGACAGATGCTGATGTTGACAGCGATGTCCTGAAAAGGATATACGAACAAAAAAAGTGTACTAGATTACATCGCACGAAATGACCTGTGGTTTAGCTGAACTCTCAGAAACCACCATTACCACCTTATCTCTAGTGTCACTTATTTAATTTGCTTCAAACTCAAATTTGTTGAGAAATAATAGACAGGAAGCTGCGGAATGGCTAATCTATGGATTTTAGAGAGGGTTTTGGAGGAGAGAAGCATAGATAGGAATCTGGGGGACGTTAGAAAATGTTACGCTTGTGACATAAAGAGTGACTTCGTTAATGGCAACATGTTTTTTTCTGATGTTGGTTTAAGTTGATATACAGAGCTTCTGAAATGTGTTGGCTGGAAAGTTGTCGCAGTAATGATGATGATGATGATGATGATGATGATGATGATGACGACAACGACGACGATGATGATGATGATGATGATGATGATGATACGTGGAAATCGTGCCTGGAACAGCTCTGAAGGGCACAACGACAAGCACATGTCCGAACCGAAAACTCGCTGAGTGGATACCGTCTGCAGACCTTTCTGGTTTGTGCGGGAACGGCCGGGGCGAACGAAATGCCCAATATATTAAAGTGAGGAATTAAAGCAGCCATGAGCAGGACGTGACGATTCTCTCGGTGAGCCCAGCACCAGGGCGCAATGTGTCGGCCCTGCAATTATGGAAGCCACCCTGGATGGCGGAAAATGCCATGGGCTGTCCCTGCCTTCCTTTGAGGGATGACCGTTAAGTCTTCGACCGTTCCAACTTGGCCAGCTGGGTTGTGGAGGTACTGCAAAAGTGAGAGTCTCCCAGGAATGCTACCTGGTCCAAAAAAAAAAAAAAAAGCACGCTAAAGCCGGATGTGTTTGCCTACGGGTTTCGGCCCAAAGGCGCATAACTTAGACACATCGCAATCACATCTGAAAAAACACTCCGGATGAACGCAAAGATGAAGAAGATGCGTGGAAATAGAAGTAGCTAGCACAAGAAGAAGAAGAAGAAGAAGAAGAAGAAGAAGAAGAAGAAGAAGAAGAAGAAGAAGAAGAAGAAGAAGAAGAAGAAGAAGAAGAGAGGGGTAGGAATAAGAAGATGGGGATGAGAAGGAATAAGAAAAGAAGGTTATGAACAATAAGACGAGGAGTGAAATATAAAGAGGAGATCGAGAAAGAAGACCAAGAAGAGGATTAAGAAAAGAAGAAGTTTGAAGAAGAAAGTAGACGAAAGATGAGGAAAGAGGAAGAAAGTTCTTCGAGGAAGAAGGAGTGCGGAAGCAGATCAAGAGAAGTAACAAGAACAATCATCATCACAAACATCATGATTTTCTTCTTCCTGTTTAATCGTCAAGCGTCGTGGAAAGAAATAATTAGCTCTCACGCGTCCGATGGTTGGCACTTGAGCGTACCATTTCATGTGATTGTACAATGTCTTTGATGTCGTCAATCAATTTTCTTTTCGGGCGTCCTCTTGCTCTCCTAGCAGATAGATCTTTGATGTAGCGCCAGGGCTGGTAGTTGATGGTGTTGCATCCTAATGAGATGGCCGAACCATTTGATCTTCTGTCTTTCAATATATGTGGCACACCGTGATGATCCTACAGTCTGTCTAATAACATCATTTTTTATTCGGCCTCGGGTAGTTAAGTTTTCAGCTCTCCTGAAGCATCTCATGTCGCAGGTGTTAATTGTGCTTAAGTGTGATTTGGATAATGTCCAAGGTTAACACTGGTAGTATTGGGCTGGTGTAAATATGCTATTTATTATCTGTAGTTGTGTTACAATAACGACTACAAAAACGAGGTAAGAGACTCTTTGCGAGCCGGATTTCCTCGATGTTATTTAAGTTTTGTAGAATATCAATATGTCTCTACTTCTGGCAATGTTCCCGTGACTTTCAAGTTCATTCGCCTTGTCTTTCTTCATTAGTGATTGTGAAAGTGTCAATGACTCACATACCTATGCTACCACTGGAAAGATGCAAGTTCTCTAAAATTTTACTTTAATTTCCCTGATGCTGTGCCGAATGTTTTTAAAGCCATTTAAGCCATTTAACCTCATAGTTTCTTATGACCATCCACCCCCCCCCCCCCCCCCTTTGTGAGGGGGGGGGGGGAATTGCTCCGCACACTTTGACAGGTGACTCGGGTTAGAATTCTCGGTAAGGTGTTGATTTTGTTTCTGTCGGGGGGAAAAAGGAAAACCCTAACCTGCACAGTTCGCGGCGACCGCACTAGCCAGGAGGCCTTAATTCCTCAGTCTCAAGACGCCCCACTCCTACATCACAAGGCACTGTAGACAGTAGATCACAGTTGACAGCTCGCTTTGAACTCAAGCGTAGTCCATACACTTTTACTACTTCTGGTGTACTGAACTGATTTTTGCGTGTGGGGTAGCCTTCCCTGTTACCAGTGTCCCTTGCCGTCAGGTGAACCAACTCCGACTTCTGAGGTACTTGTAAATTACATCCTCAAGTCAAGGACAAGAAGTCAACAATGTAGTCCAACCGAGTGGTGTAGGGGTTAAACCTGCCAACTCGACATCAAACCACTGAAAGTGAAAGAGAGAATGCTCTTTTCTTTCCGACCATAATCAGAGAAGTGCAACACATCCTGTAAGTTCTTATTTTGAATCAAAATCCACACCGCTATTCAAACTCTGTTTATCCAAGTCACAAACGGGCATCCCACCCATTAAGCCAATTCGCTTCTTTTACTAGTGTGAGAACCTCCGCCCGACAACCGAATCCTCCCAACTCGAGACATCTTGACTCCAATCCCGAAACGCACTAACAAATTTACCACCCTGGGAAAATCTACATCTGAAAATTTTTACGGTGCGTTAAATATTTGCAGCCGAAATATTGTTCAATTACTGCCAAAATTAATTACAGCTGTGCCACTGATTGGGAAATAATTTATTTCTTGCCGTGTCTCATTTCGTATCTTGTTCTATTACTTTCTTCTGCGTTCGTTTTTTGCATCAATCTAGAAAAGGATATTGATTATGTTGTGGATCATTTCGCAATCACCAAAAAAAGCAAATGTAGGATTTTGAGCTTAAATGTTAGAGAAAAGTTCTTAGTGTATCGCAGACATAATTGGCACCTGGCCGTCTTGACAAACTATTGTTACATTATGCTTAAAAAAAAGACATACTAACCTCTCCTTGGCACAAAGTCTGGGATCTCTCTCGGCCTGCTTAGTTTATTCCAGAGGAAAGGTAACACCAGTACATCTGGAACAAGACCAACTGCAGAAGTTGCCGGATCAGCAAAGCAATGCTCTAACTGTTCGCCTGTCGAAGCTTCATTTCTATATCAGTTTCAGACCAAGGCTTAGGACCTGGTCTGCCCTGCCTTGACATTTAGTCTTTAGGTTGCATTTCCTTGCACTAGGATTAGGCCTGTACCCTCCCAATTTCGCTCCCCCGCAAAGCGACAGGCTCCAAAACTGGCCGGTTCTGGCTTCAAACCTGGTGTCGGGTCTGGTAAACTGCGATCACTACCCAGTAGCCTCTAGACACCGAGAGAGAAAGTACACAAATGGTAAACATTGGGTAGAAGGCGCGTTATCTAGTACCACCAAAAAAAAAAAAAAAAAAAGACGCCTCGAGGGACAGATGCGGTCAGCTGGAAATATTTTGAAGACCGCTGGACTGGCGTCATATTTCCTTTGGAACGGAAATATCCGAACATAATCTTCCGAAGATGGCGTCAAATGATCAGACAAGAGCGGCTAAACAGGAAATTTAAGAATAGAACGAAGTAGGAACAACAGGAAATGTCCAAGAATAGCACTTAGAACTGTCTTTTTGGCGTGATTATCATGCTTGTCATGGGCCATCTGCGTGGAAGTGAGGGAAAACTTAAACCGACATGCGCATCGATCTGCAGCAGATTTTGGAGAGTGGTGTGATGTCGTGGGACCAGCAAAGATTTGAGATAAAAGAAAGAAAAGGTAGAGAATCCAGTTTGCATGTCGTTCTAGCGTATTGGCAGAGGCTGAGGGGGAGAAAGAAGAGGCGAAGAAGAAGACGGGTGGAGGTGGAAGTAGAAAACTGGTTGTGACAGTGGCGCGGTGGTGGGTGTGATGATGATGATAGTACTAGTACTAGTAGTAGTAAGTAGTAGTAGTAGTAGTAGTAGTAGTAGTAGTAGTAGTAGTAGTAGTAGTAGTGGTAGTAGTAGTAGTAGCAGTAGTAGTAGTAATAGTAGTAGTAGTAGTAGTAGTAATAGTAGTAGTAGTAGTAGTAGTAGTAGTAGTAGTAATAGTAGTAGTAGTAGTAGTAGTAGTAGTAGTAGTAGTAGTAGTAGTAGTGGCGGTGGTGGTGGTGGTAGTGGCAGTAGTAGCAGCAGCAGTAGTAGTTGTAGCAGCAGCAGCAGCAGCAGCTCGAAGGTTGTGACCGTCCGACGTCTTTCGGTTCAGAGTGTAATTTGCTCGTAGACTTCTGAGGAGGTCGTTCGTGTGTTATGCGACACTATCAGCAGACCGCCCCGTGAAAAGAGACCAAACCATATGGGATAAAAGACCGGCGCAATGAAGTCGACCCTCTGGCCTTATAAACCGTTTGTTTTCTGTGGAAAACTAACTGTGGAACGTTACATCTCCCAGGCCTGGTCACTTGACTCGTATGCCAGATCACAGGCTTCCAAAACTAGTGGTTCTCAACCTTTTTTTAGCCCGTGCCTCTCTTCATCATATTTTCAGAACGTCATTCCCCCCTTTCATATTTCCTTCCTAAATATCCCGCCTCGCCCCTACACAGTATACGTAATAATGAAAGCTAAATTTAATAGCACATACTAAAACAAGTCTAGACGTCCACATAAAACATGATTTGTGGGTCTACTTACTTTATAAATTGAATTTTAGAAGTGTGAAACGTACAGAGACATACAGTATGAAGGGAAAAACAATATCAAGTAATCGGTTCTTGTGTTAACGCGATCTCGAAATAATCTTAATTTTCCCTCCTCCCCCTCCCCCCTGGAAAACCTAAACCCCCACCGGTTGAGAACCACTGCCATTAACGATTTTTTTTACGGCCAGCTTTTGCACTATGGTAAGCGCTCCCAAGGCAGCCAGAGGAAACGCTTTAATGATACTGAAGATCTCACTAAAAGATTTAGGAATTCGTCTCGACACTTGGGAGACTGCTGCCAAAGACCGAAATTTGTGGCGTACATCATTACGCAAGGGTGTAGTCACTTGTGAAGCAAACAGGGCTACAAGAGCTGTGAAATAAAGGCTGGACAGAAAAACCACTACATGAGATCCTCCTCCTGGAACGTCAAGCATTCTGTGCCCACATTGTCAAAAAACATTTCGAGCCAACATAGGCCTTACCAGCCATTTTAGAACTCACGGCTCCAATACCAATGGATTAATTAAATAAATGGTCATCATCTTTCTTGATGGACAAACACAAGCTAATTATAATCGTCATGTCAAAAATTAGTGTTAGTGTTCCACGTATTATTGATTATTGCATATTTTCCATGCGTTTATAACGCATATTGTTTCTGTTTTTGCCGTTGTTGTCTAAGATTATCTTCATAAGTGACGTATGTATGAAATAATGCATGAGATCAGAGAGATAAGAATAGCAGCATGTCAGACCCGCCTATGTACTGAATCCTTAACCATTGAGCATGGAGGTGGAAGCTGTAACAGCGGCATTCCTTTGGTTAGATGAGACCACTGCAACACATATTGTATTCATTACGGACTCAAGGAGTATGTTTACTAAGGTGGAGAAAGAACTGTTTCGTGTGGACTGGCTATCCACGCTTTAGAGGTCACAGATTGTGAGAATTCAATGGCTTGTTTTGCCCTGGCCATGCGATAGTGCGGGGGGGGGGGGGGGGGGTGAACAGACTGATAGACTGGCAGTGAATGCACCTCTTGGTCTTCGATTACCTATGGACAAAGGAGAGGTGGTCGAGCGCCTGTGTGACCAGGTGGAAATGGCGGGGAAAAGATGAGAACCGTATGTGGAAAGAATGCTATTTCGGGGGGTCGTCAGGGGTTCTGGAAGATTATCAAAAAATAAGAGGGAAGACCCGAAGAACGTTCAATCAGAAGCTGTGGGAACGATTATTAGTATGACTCTTCGCTGGCTGTTGACCGAGGGGACGGAGCGCATATGGGAAGTCCTGAGTGCAATGAGTCAGTTTTTAGCCCCGCTCAACTAAACTAAGCTCAAATAAATTCGTTCATTTGTTTGTTCGTTCACTTAGCGAACGTGACCGCGGGCGTCAAATCCTAGTGCCAAAGTATTGGAAAGAAATTTGAGGTTTTTAGGGATTGAGTGAGTGCCCGTTTTGCATATGCCGAATTGATCACTTACTCCAGTGGAAACTCAACCTCTGAACTGCGTTTTCCACAAATTCTGTGTTAAGTTTTTCTTCCATGACTAGAAAATGCATTTGGGGTTTTCCCTTTTATCGAGCTGAAATCATGAAGCATTTCCTGAACTTCATCTACTTACAAAGCTAAAGTTGTTCAACAACCGTGTGCAATGTCACAAAAGAGAACCATTTTTTGAACATTTTCCATTATACTTTGTTGTAATGTTTTAAAAAGGAAAAAAGAATCCACTAAGGGAGACAACGAAAATACTGCAAACTCTCATTTCGTTTGAAAATAAAATCGTTGTACCTTAGTGAAAAAAAAATACTCAAGACTAATTTACCAATTACTAAAACGCAGTTTAATGAGGTGTTGAAGTAAGGTTTATTTGGGAAAACAATTTTTTTAGAATACACGAGAAAAAATAGGGAATGCATGTTGTGATGAGATTGTCAAGATTAAAAGCTAGATGATAATTCGTTAGACTGGGAAGTTAGCAGTACACAAACCCCTTATGCTCCTTGAGCACTCGAACGCTATGTGATAAACAAAAAAAAGAAAAACACATTACACCTTGTACATG
>JACEFZ010017038.1:592500-606618 GCA_014155875.1 Cepaea nemoralis | reverse complement strand
GACTTTACGTAGGGGAAAACGTGCTATTAAAGCTAGCTTCCATCTTTACGTATACTGCGTAGGGGCGAGGTGGGGGGGGGGGGGAAATTTATAGGGAGGAAATACGAAAGGGGAGGAATGACATTCTCAACTTATAGTGAAGGGGCGCATGGGCCAAAAAAGGTTGAGGACCACTGTTCTACACAGAACCAAAACAGCATTGAATGATAACCAGAATCAATTTACTGTTTGCTAGCGTGAGTTCTGCAATAGTGCAGTGGCTAGTACGATTGCTTCTCTATCGCGATGTGGATTTTATTTTAAATTGACCTGAGGTCCCATGTGGATCCAGTCTAAAATGGGTACCAGTAACTATTCTTCGAAGTAAATGAGACCAGCGTGATAGTGACTATATCGCCCATCGAGTGTTGATTGGTTCATGAACAGATCAGGCTAGAAACATACGCCCAACAGACCTCACGGCGTAGAAGAGGGTCCTTTGCTTGACTATTCAACCCAAAGTCTTCATATGTGGAACAGTGTTCTTTACTTGACCATACACCTCAGTGTCTCCAGATGTGGAACGGTGTCCTTTACTTGACCATACACCCCAAAGTCTTCAAATGTGGAACAGTGTTCTTTACTTGACCATGCACTCCAGAGTCTCCAAATCTGGAGAAGTGTCCTTTACTTGACCATACACCCCACGGTCTCAAAATGTGGAACAGTGTCCTTTACTTGACCATACACCACAGAGTCTCCAATTGTGGAACAGTGTCCTTTTTTATTTTTTTAATTAGTTTTGTTTTGTATACTTATGTGAGAGTTTGAGAATGAGAGAAGAGAGAGAGAGAGAGAGAGAGAGAGAGAGAGAGAGAGAGAGAGAGAGAGAGAGAGAGAGAGAGAGAGAGAGAGAGAGAGAGAGAGACATAACAAGAAATACATTATATAATAATGAGCGTTAACGGACAATCCGGACATTCAGTCCAAATCTATTCATGTGAGAGAGATTGTTGGCAAGTGTATACTGTTGTTGGCAAGTTTTTATACTTGTGTGTCTACTTACTTGTCTGTGTGTCTGCACAGTGACGTACCGCCACCAATTTAATTAGCATCGTTTCAAACATAATCAGCTCAAGGGGTGGGGGAGAGACGGTGGATGTTGCATCCCTTGCACCAGCCGGGGTTGAGGATGATCTTGTCTCCCTGAAAGCCTTTATCATGTTTGACAGGTTATCCTTAGTCTTGATCTAACACAGATAATATTCAATATCTTTCTTGTTTTCATGGTTCCCTTTCCTGTGTATTATTTATAAAATCCTGTCAATGTACTTTTGTGTTTAGACAGTTTATTATAGGCGTGTGCCCTTTCCATTGTTAACTCTTTCCATAATGATATGTCTGTCTGTCTGTCTGTCTGTCTGTCTGTCTGTCTGTCTGTCTGTCTGTCTGTCTGTCTGTCTGTCTGTCTGTCTGTCTGTCTGTCAATACAACAAAAGAAAGAACTTTAATTTCAAATGGTGAAGAATTAGGCACGCAGACCCGTCTGACATTCTGCCCTTCTTATCTCTCTGCTCGCATACATTATCTCTTTTATACATCACTAGCTGACCCGGCCCGGCTTCGCCCAGGCCCTGGCGGGGAGCATCTCATTTAATTCATATAAGTAGTCATATAAGCTCCCGTTCCCGTTTCCGACTATCTATCTATCTATCTATCTATCTATCTATCTATCTATCTATCTATCTATCTATCTATCTATCTATCTATCTATCTATCTATCTATCTATCTATCTATCTATCTATCTGTCTGTCTGTCTGTCTATCTGTCTGTCTGTCTGTCTGTCTGTCTGTCTGTCTGTCTGTTCGTCCGTCCGTCCGTCCGTCCGTCCGTCCGTCCGTCCGTCCGTCCGTCCGTCCGTCCGTCCGTCCGTCCGTCCGTCCGTCCGTCCGTCCGTCCGCCCGCCCGCCCGCCCGCCCGCCCGGCCGGCCGGCCGGCTAGCTAGCTATCTATCTATATATGTTCGGCCCGTTCCCGTTAAAGATATAGATAGAATCCATCCATCATGTGCCATGCCGGTAAGCGTGGGCGGTCATGTTCTGCCATCTCACTCGATCACCAGAGTCGTGGATCAGCTCCGTGTTTCTGTCTCGACCATGCCACAAGGCCAAGCCATCCAGGTACTTGCTTCTAGGTCTTCCCCTTGGTCTGTTCCCCTCGATCTTACCAGTTGTCACCAAATTCTCCAATCCATTTCTTCTCATAACATGCCCAAAACATTTTGACTCTACGCCTAATTTCTCTAATCAATTTACGATCTTCATTTATTTCTTGAAGGACTTGTTTATTGGTCTTTCTGGCTGTCCATGGTATTCTTTGCATTTTCCTCAGAAACCACATCTCTACAGCCATCAGATGTTTTTCAGCCTGACTGCTCATTGTCCACGCTTCACATCCATATAAAAGTACAGGTTCAATGTAGCATCTCAACACTCTTTTTCTCGTTTCAATTGACATCTTTTTTATTGGTCAATATGTTTTTCATCTTGCTAAAGGCTACTTTTGCCATGGCGATTCTTGTTCTAATCTCTTCAAGGCATCTCCCATCAGATGTTATTACTGTTCCGAGATAATTGTACCTGCTCACTTGTTGAAGAATATTCCCATTTACTTGTATATTACATTGTGGTATTTCGTCCTTCCTAGTGACGACCATAATCTGTGTCTTTTTACAATTTAATTATAACCCTAGTTGTTCACTGTGTGTAACAATCGCATCTACTAAATTTTGCAGGTCCTGTTCATTGTCTGCAATCAAGACTGTATCATCTGCATATCTAATGTTATTGATGCATCGTCCCCCAATGTTGATTCCTTCCATATCTTCAATATATCTGAAAATACTTTCACTGTACAGGGAAAACAGATCTGGAGACATTACACATCCCTGTCTCACACCCCTTTTAATAGGCTGATATTGGCTTACTTCATTATCAACTCTTATGGCAGCTTGTTGTTTCCAATATATGTTTTTTACAAGTCTAAGATCTTTTCCATCAATTTGTAGATCTTCAAGCATCCTTATCATGTTGACATGTCTCACTTTATCAAAAGCCTTTGTGTAGTCAATAAAGCAAAGGTGTAGATCTTTATTTACTTCTATAGAACGTTCGATTATGTTTCTCAGTATATACACAAGATTTACTGTACCCTTGCCTTCCACAAACCCACATTGTTCTTCTCCTATTTCAGGTTGTATTTTCCTCCTAACTCTTTGCATGATAATTCTTAGCAAAATCTTCGTGATGTGACTCATTATACTAATTGTTCGATGTTGATCACATTCCAAGGCTCCTGATTTCTTTGGGATTGCAATAAATACAGAATTACATAACTCCTGAGGTATATTTCCAGTATCATATATTGTATTAAGCAGACTGGTAACTTTATCTATTCCATATTCTTCTAAAGCATTAATCATTTCTGTTGTGACACTGTCTGAACCGGGGGTCTTGCCAGATTTCATATGGTTAAGCGCATTCTGAACCTCCATCTTTAAGATTTCTGGTCCTTCATTATTATTTTGGACATCATACTGTTCGTCTCTGTTATCGTCATAAAGGTTTTTCACATAATCTGACCATTCATGTTAGATAGAATAGAAGAATAGATAGATTGATAATAGAAAATATGATTGGAAGAGATCTATCTAAAGTAAACTTACCAAGATATCACGAACAGCCAATAAGTGGTGGGCGGTGGGTTGACTGCAGAGTACTTCAAACGATATGCAACTAACTTTCTCTCACAAAAAAATTACTTTTTTTTTTTTTTTAACGAACGAAAATCTTTCGCAGGCCCGTCCTACATTCTGCCCTTCTTCTCTATTTCCTCTCATACATTCTTTCATTCAACATCTCTTATGAAGCAATTCTTTTACAACAAAAGAACAATAAGCATTAAAATACAGGCGGCAGGCGAGAATAGACCTCGTAACCGGTTCCAAGCAATCCCTGGGATAGCTTAAGAGTCCATTTTTCTCGGTCCAGACCCATAGCAACGGACATGGCCTCGAAGCGTTGAAGGTACTGGTCAATCTTCTCTTTGCCCTGATCATAGACCGCCAGAGGAAACTTCATAGCATGGTAACCATGTCCACCTGCTGAAGTTGAGCCTGGGACTGAGGAAGCTCCAACTGCACCCTCAGTTTCCCCATTAGATTGTCTCTTCAACTCAAGCTCCCTCATCCTGTACTCGTGCTCCCTTTTCTGAGCCTCCTGCTCTGCTTCCAATTTTTTTGCTTCTATTTCCAGCCTTCTCATGGCTTGCTCAGCCTCAAGTTGTCTAGCAGCTTGTTCTAACTCCATTCTTCTCAATTCCAACTCCACCTTTCGATCTTCCCTTTCTGTTTGACGATACTCCCTCTCCACTTCCTGTATGTAATCCGTTAAAGCTAAACCAGACAAACCCATTCCTTCCCCCTTTTCCCTTAGTTCTACAGTGGTTAATTTAGGGGTGGCCATATCTCAAAGAGGTAAGTCAGCAGGTTCAGTCTAAAACCCCCAAGCAATATAGATAATTAATATCTAAAATTAATCTATATATACGACACCACACAGTACACCACAACACAATCTCTCAACGACAAGAGTAGACAAGGACCAAGACCTATGTAGACTTGTAAAGTGTGAACAGGAAAGTTATGTGCCTTAACACCTATCCACATTCACTATAACTTGATCTTTAACTGTCCGGCCCTACCTCTATCACGGTAATGTCACCCACAATAATGTAATATCACCAACATTAAGGTAATGTCACCTTCCCGTGTGACGTGCCCATGTAAATGTCGCTATCCTTAATGTGATATCACCATCCCGCGCGAGCCCCCATAAATGTAGCCAGTTGTCCCTAGGGGGAAAGTGGAGTCAACAGGCACACTGTTTAAAATCCTTTTCCTTATTGTGGGCCTCGGCCAGACCTTTGTCTACATACCCCCTGTGAATCTTAGGTACCATGTCCCTCTCTTTCCTCTTCTTCTTCTTACCACTAAACAATACCCTTCATATTGTTTCAGGAACATACCCACACAAGACTGTATTTTAACAAATGATAAAATAAAACATTTAATACAGAAATTGTCACGTGTGTGTGTGTGGACTGTTTGCGTGTGGAAATATGTAGTATTTTCTATGGTGTATGCGAGAATAGATTAGTGAGCTCAGGATCGTTCTTCATCATGTTAGGCCATGCCACATCACACCACAGTAAGTTCAGAACAGGTCTCACCGAATGTCGACTCAATCCGGACAATGGTTGACTTCTTGGAGTTAATCATATATATATAGTCTGAGTGACTGTTCTCCCCCACTGAATATGGTATACCAAAGTCCACAAGTTCAGAACCCCCGATGTATTTAATGTGTCTATAACGATCCTGGAACCTAGGAATCTCGGCACAAGTTTAAAGAAAACTTTCTGTCCTATGGCAAAATGTTGCTGAATGAATGTCTTTACTCTGCAACCTCTCTACAACCTATAGTGATGGTCACTAGACATAGTCACAGTTACTTTAAAATCACTGTTATTTCACCTCTCTACCTAATATTGTCATTATCCTTGGAGGTGCTAATCGTTTCATAAAACCAACTGCCCTGAGCACTCAATCACTGCTACACTGGACCTTTCAGGGTAACACTCCTGATTTCTATGAGTTTATAATTTTTGGAACGTTATCCCATTTCCGAGGCCATTTCGTATAACTGCCCTCAGTGTGACTGCTATTTTTCTCCTCTCTCAGCTGTCCTTAATTTCTCGGGTACAGTAAAATATCACTCAGTGTGACTGGCATTGTCCACACCTCGTAGTAATACTTTCTTTCTGTTAAACAGTTGAACCTGTAGAGAATAGAACATTCTGTGAGAGAAAAACCCTATTCCAATCCACTATATGTGATTATAGGCCAAAGGCCACTTCAGACATGTATCCTAGTTAATCTAGAACTACCCTCTGGCATCAAGGCAGAGGCGTTCGTCACATTTGGGTGATAAGGGAAAGGAAAGACCAAACGGAAAAACACAGGAGCCCCAGTAGGCCTCACTACCGGAATATCCCACCATTTACATTTCCCCTATTCCCCCAGCCATCCCATTACACTGGTCTTACCCTGCCGAGTGAAATGATATATATAACTCTACCTTTTTTTAAGCTAGGCATCAGCCAGCTGCGGCCGACGCTCTCAGATTACGTTCTCACAACTCACTATCACTAAGTTCCAGTCATAACTCTATTTATAAATAAACTACCTTATGCTAGTGTTCCGAGTTTGAATTCACAATTCACAACATGAAAAACAATGTCCCTTGTTTCCAGACAACATGGGGACACTGTGAATCCATTCTCCATTCGAATTGGAACACAAAAACACTCCCGTTATCTGTAATTCATCCACAGACTGACTGAACGCAACTTTCGTTAACTTCTCCCAGTCAAATGTTGCACGAGTGACGTCACTCACGTGACCGGATTTCAATCAAGAAAGCCCCGCCTCTCCCTTCTCCATTCTCCTGAGATCTGAGAAAACAGACTGCCGAATTTCTTTGATGCCGGGCAAATTAACCTGCCGCCAATTGTCTTTGATTGGGGGACTTCTCAGGGAATCCCGGTCGTGTTTGAAACTGGGAACATATTTCCCGACATCAAATAGTTGTGGCGCCTAGCAACGGCGGTTTTCAGGCCTTTGATCAATCTGGATCGAAATTCTTCAGTATTATGTGACATAGGCCCCCTCTTAAGAGAGTTGACCGCATCAACTCTTACTCACTGGAGTTTCGATCCAGATGATCCTACAACAATCCACTCATCAAACGCATGTTCAGTTTCTGGGAGATGGCTCAGCACATCAATTGTTGATAGTCTGCCTGTATCCTCAAAGGTATTGCCTCTCCAGCAATTAGGCGATCTCACTGATAGCCTATATCCTCATAATGCCATAGCATTAGTGTTGGCGTATCGCTCCTGTACGTTTCAGTCGGCCAACTTCCGACTTGCGTAAGCGATGGCTCACAATACAGACGGATCGTTCCATCCTGACTGTAACATTGTCTCCATATCCGCCTGGTTTCCTCAAGTTTGTACATCCTGGGATTTGCGGTATCGTCCTCGTTGGACAGAATCGTCTTCCCCAAAGCTCCTGGATTTTTGCTTCCAGGACCATCTCGGTCGATGTTGGATCCGGTCAGCCAATCCTTGGTTGGAGTCTCGGGTATTTCGCGCCGATTCCCGACGTTACCCACCCCTTCTGAACTGGGTTACTAGCGAATGGTTCACTATTGGCCTCTTCCTGACGTGTGATTTCCCTCCTCTCTTCGGCTGGAAAATCTGACCTACCTCGTACGTTCCCATAGGCCTTCCTATGTAGTACTTGGGATCTCTGGTCTCCGTCTGGACCTGTAACCTTTTTCCCAATGGCTGCCATTTCCATAAGGTGAGGGGATTTGATATCGGATCTCTCCTCATACTTCTGCAGGAGATGCCTAGGAAGACTGTTCAGTTCTCCCCCGATCCGAATTTCGTAGGTGTTCCGGGACACAACCTTTACCACAGGATAAGGTCCCTGCCATCCTGCTTGCATCATGTTGGTCTCTGCTGGTCCCCACACTACTACTTTCTCTCCCATCTTAAGAGCTCCTTTACTCTTCGTCCGATTTTTGGGTGGTGCCTTCTGGCACTCTGGACAAGACTTAACCAACCGGCGTACATCACCAGTCATTCCTGGCCAGCAATAATGGCCGGAAATCTGCTGCAACGTCTCTCTGACACCCATATGTCGAGTTCCGGATATCTGACTACCGGATATGGTATGTCCGCTCTGAAGAATGTGAGGACGGTGGGCTTCTGGGACCACCAACTGCTCATGCAGTTTGTCTCCCCTTCCAGCTCTCCGATAGAGTAGTCGATTCCTCAGAAAGTACTGCCCCCGTTCTGATGGGTCAGCCCTTTTTTGCAACTTCTTGTAACAAGGACGCAACGTTGTGTCCTTCCTTTGGGCAGTATGCAATTCCCCAAGCACTGGGTTGTGGCATATCGTGTCTGCCCTCTTTTCCTTCCCTTGAGATCCAGTGGCTGATGTTCCCCGGTGGGCAGGGTTGTTTGGGCATCCCCAAGAACACGTATTTCGTACCAAGGATCACGGGAAATAGGGAATCCGATAACACAGCTGCTGGAATGATGCCTGTGACGTACCTGGATTTAATCTCCACCTTGGCGATTGGCAGCGTCATGGCAACAGCACTCCTCATTGCAGGCTGTATCTCAATAGTCTCCCCTGTGAGTTGGTCTGGGCGTACCAAGCTGGCATCAATCACAGCTTCCCCGTCCAAACCAGAATCATAGAGACAGGTAACCTGCTGGCCGTTGACTTCAATCCGTTCGACCACAGGTGGCCTCTCTTGGTCCAGAGTTCCTTCAACAACCTCGACCTTTTCAGTGACACCCACCTTTGGAGCCACGCGGCAGGCTGCGAAGTGAGAGCTTTTCGATTTCGATTTGCAGTCTTTTGTGTTGTGAGAGGGTGACTTGCAGATCGAACACCACTTCTCAGACCACTGTCGTTTCGGTTGAGAGTTGGGTGGGCTCTGTCTCCCATCCTTTGTCTTCTCTGGACTCTTCTCTGAGTGTTCTGCATAAGGTTCAACTTTCTTTGTTTCTGAGCTCTTGAATTTCTTTCGGTCATGTTTCTCCTGACCTTTGGTGGTTGGTGTACAGGTTTCTTCCGTCCTCCCCATGGACTTCAACGAATCTTTCCGCCAGCTTATTCACCACATCAAGCCGTTCCGCCCCTTGTTCTCCCAAGAATGTCTTCAGAGGTTCTGACATTTGCTGTCGCATCTGGTCGACAATCATGAGCTCTTCCAGACTCTCATAGTCATGCTTGAACCCTGCCAAATCCATCCATTTTTGGAGGTAGGATTTCAGGCGCAAACTGTAGGCGGTGAATAGCTCTCCTGGCTCTCGTTTCGCTGCTCGAAACTTCTTCCTATATGTACTTGATGTGATCTCGTAATGTTTCAGCAAAGCGGCTTTCAATTCGTCGTAATTGTTCTCGTGTCCTGGCGGCAGGCGAGAATAGACCTCGTAACCGGTTCCAAGCAATCCCTGGGATAGCTTAAGAGTCCATTTTTCTCGGTCCAGACCCATAGCAACGGACATGGCCTCGAAGCGTTGAAGGTACTGGTCAATCTTCTCTTTGCCCTGATCATAGACCGCCAGAGGAAACTTCATAGCATGGTAACCTATGTCCACCTGCTGAAGTTGAGCCTGGGACTGAGGAAGCTCCAACTGCACCCTCAGTTTCCCCATTAGATTGTCTCTTCAACTCAAGCTCCCTCATCCTGTACTCGTGCTCCCTTTTCTGAGCCTCCTGCTCTGCTTCCAATTTTTTTGCTTCTATTTCCAGCCTTCTCATGGCTTGCTCAGCCTCAAGTTGTCCTAGCAGCTTGTTCTAACTCCATTCTTCTCAATTCCAATCTCCACCTTTCGATCTTCCCTTTCTGCTTGACGATACTCCCTCTCCACTTCCTGTATGTAATCCGTTAAAGCTAAACCAGACAAACCCATTCCTTCCCCCTTTTCCCTTAGTTCTACAGTGGTTAATTTAGGGGTGGCCATATCTCAAAGAGGTAAGTCAGCAGGTTCAGTCTAAAAACCCCAAGCAATATAGATAATTAATATCTAAAATTAATCTATATATAAGACACCACACAGTACACCACAACACAATCTCTCAACGACAAGAGTAGACAAGGACCAAGACCTATGTAGACTTGTAAAGTGTGAACAGGAAAGTTATGTGCCTTAACACCTATCCACATTCACTATAACTTGATCTTTAACTGTCCGGCCCTACCTCTATCACGGTAATGTCACCCACAATAATGTAATATCACCAACATTAAGGTAATGTCACCTTCCCGTGTGACGTGCCCATGTAAATGTCGCTATCCTTAATGTGATATCACCATCCCGCGCGAGCCCCCATAAATGTAGCCAGTTGTCCCTAGGGGGAAAGTGGAGTCAACAGGCACACTGTTTAAAATCCTTTTCCTTATTGTGGGCCTCGGCCAGACCTTTGTCTACATACCCCCTGTGAATCTTAGGTACCATGTCCCTCTCTTTCCTCTTCTTCTTCTTACCACTAAACAATACCCTTCATATTGTTTCGGAACATACCCACACAAGACTGTATTTTAACAAATGATAAAATAAAACATTTAATACAGAAATTGTCACGTGTGTGTGTGTGGACTGTTTGCGTGTGGAAATATGTAGTATTTTCTATGGTGTATGCGAGAATAGATTAGTGAGCTCAGGATCGTTCTTCATCATGTTAGGCCATGCCACATCACACCACAGTAAGTTCAGAACAGGTCTCACCGAATGTCGACTCAATCCGGACAATGGTTGACTTCTTGGAGTTAATCATATATATATATAGTCTGAGTGACTGTTCTCCCCCACTGAATATGGTATACCAAAGTCCACAAGTTCAGAACCCCCGATGTATTTAATGTGTCTATAACGATCCTGGAACCTAGGAATCTCGGCACAAGTTTAAAGAAAACTTTCTGTCCTATGGCAAAATGTTGCTGAATGAATGTCTTTACTCTGCAACCTCTCTACAACCTATAGTGATGGTCACTAGACATAGTCACAGTTACTTTAAAATCACTGTTATTTCACCTCTCTACCTAATATTGTCATTATCCTTGGAGGTGCTAATCGTTTCATAAAACCAACTGCCCTGAGCACTCAATCACTGCTACACTGGACCTTTCAGGGTAACACTCCTGATTTCTATGAGTTTATAATTTTTGGAACGTTATCCCATTTCCGAGGCCATTTCGTATAACTGCCCTCAGTGTGACTGCTATTTTTCTCCTCTCTCAGCTGTCCTTAATTTCTCGGGTACAGTAAAATATCACTCAGTGTGACTGGCATTGTCCACACCTCGTAGTAATACTTTCTTTCTGTTAAACAGTTGAACCTGTAGAGAATAGAACATTCTGTGAGAGAAAAACCCTATTCCAATCCACTATATGTGATTATAGGCCAAAGGCCACTTCAGACATGTATCCTAGTTAATCTAGAACTACCCTCTGGCATCAAGGCAGAGGCGTTCGTCACATTTGGGTGATAAGGGAAAGGAAAGACCAAACGGAAAAACACAGGAGCCCCAGTAGGCCTCACTACCGGAATATCCCACCATTTACATTTCCCCTATTCCCCCAGCCATCCCATTACACTGGTCTTACCCTGCCGAGTGAAATGATATATATAACTCTACCTTTTTTTAAGCTAGGCATCAGCCAGCTGCGGCCGACGCTCTCAGATTACGTTCTCACAACTCACTATCACTAAGTTCCAGTCATAACTCTATTTATAAATAAACTACCTTATGCTAGTGTTCCGAGTTTGAATTCACAATTCACAACATGAAAAACAATGTCCCTTGTTTCCAGACAACATGGGGACACTGTGAATCCATTCTCCATTCGAATTGGAACACAAAAACACTCCCGTTATCTGTAATTCATCCACAGACTGACTGAACGCAACTTTCGTTAACTTCTCCCAGTCAAATGTTGCACGAGTGACGTCACTCACGTGACCGGATTTCAATCAAGAAAGCCCCGCCTCTCCCTTCTCCATTCTCCTGAGATCTGAGAAAACAGACTGCCGAATTTCTTTGATGCCGGGCAAATTAACCTGCCGCCAATTGTCTTTGATTGGGGGACTTCTCAGGGAATCCCGGTCGTGTTTGAAACTGGGAACATATTTCCCGACATCAAATAGTTGTGGCGCCTAGCAACGGCGGTTTTCAGGCCTTTGATCAATCTGGATCGACATTCTTCAGTATTATGTGACAATGAGAATGTTAAAAAAAATTAATGTGCTGTTGAAGAAAAATAAAAAGATGAGTTAGAAAATTTTCACTATTTAAATAGCTGCATTATTTTTATGAAAACTTTGAAAATGCCTTAAAGATTATATCATTATTTATTATAACTCATATGCCTGTAAATAACTGTAGACAAAGAGGTTATAAATCTTTGAAAACAATGCAACAATCTATATATAAAATATATAGCAATGTTATTAAAGGTTATGCCCCTTGAAACAACTTTTCTTAAGTTAAGTCCCCTCACTATTTATATATATATATATATATATATATATATATATATATATATATATATATATATATATATGATAAGATATTAAAATATTAAATTTTAGTAAGTAAATAGCTGAATGTACACTAACAAACTATGACAGTTGGCTGCACTGAATGAGAAGAAGACGTGTAGAAAATTTCATCTCAATCGGATGGACCGTTCGCGAACGCATAAAGAACGGACAGACATACAGACATACATCGTCTTTTATAGATATAGACTAATGAAGCTAATCATAGACAACAACGATGAACCAGACAAAACCTCAAGGTATGCCGATTTTAGTTTAGAAACGTGGATGATTGGTAAGTACGTAAGTACAAGATCCTTTTATACTGCACTTTAAGGCACATTGATCCATTTTTTTTAAAATCCATTTTTATACACCATTTTATATCGCTCAGTGGATGATGTGGTTACACGCCGGCTGCCTTTCCTTCTCAAGAAATTCCCTGGTACGCATTTTAAGCTAGATGCTTGCATAAACTGGGCAGGAGAGACATCTGTAACTTGCGCTATAAATGATTATGCTTAAGATGTATGTCTCGTCGAAGAGGATTTCATAGAGCTGCATCCTCAAGTGCCTGGCAAAATTCGTAGCCGTTCATGTCTTTCAGCAGATCTCGGTTCTTGGGTGTTCTGGATCAGTTCTACTGATGGCACTGTCCCATGCCATCGCCGTAGACCATCGCTCGCCTTGAAGCATTAATCTCTTGTTCTGTCTCTATTTCTTCTCCCAACGAAAGCCCCAATCGTCACGATGTTCTCCGGTGCCCCTGTTCTCATTATGTGACGAAAGAACACATTTTGTTCATAATATCGCCGCATAATTATAAACCCCTTATCGATGTGTTTTTTTTTTCGTTCACTCGATTTGAAGTGAAACGTTGTCCATACACGTGCTACTACTTCTATTGCAGTGGACTGATTTTTGCTTGTGGATTAGCTTTCCCTATTACCAGTGTCCTTCGCCATTAGGCGAACTCACTCCGACTTCAGAGGTACTTGTAATTTACGACCCCAAGTCAAGGACGAGAAGTCAACAATTAAGTCCAACGGACCAGTGTAGGGGTTGAATCCATATATGAAATGCATATTCTTTATATGGATTATATTATAGATGCCTAGAAAATGAATGAACTTCCTGTCTTATCTGTTTCTTTGGAGTTTCACTTCGAACTGAAGTGAATATCATCATCATCAAGTGCCCTGTTAGCTGGCGTAGGCGTTCATGGCTCTCCACAGATCTCGGTCTTTAGTTTCTGGATTAACTCTACTGATGATAATCCTCCATGCCACCGTTTCAATCCATCCAACATTATTTCCCTTCGTCTGCCTCTGAGTCTGGCAGTCCCAGAAATATCAGAAGCTGGATGACGGTCTGGTGTCACATGTGGCTCATGACTGTCCCTACCGGACGAGGATGCCCTAAAAGTGTAGTGAATATAAGAAAGAGACAAACAACGCTTATCTTATACAGTCAAGGGAAGCACAAGAAAACGTGACTACTGGCGGGAGAGGAGGCACAGGAAAACATGATTGGAAAGATTAGTGGGAGTAGAGGCACAGGCAGACAGATAGACATAATGCTGGATGGACTGAGACGGTGGCTTAGAGAAATATCATCTAAAGAGATGATCCGGAATACCAAGGACCGATATCTGGGGAGAGACATGGACTGACAGGGCACATGATAGTGATGATGGGTATGATTTAATTGTTGACACGCGCGCGCGCACACACACACATACACACACGCACGCACACACGAGTAAACGACCCTGGTTCATGGTTGAGGCATGTTTGGTATATGATTCAGTACAGCGGTTCTCAACCTTTTTTTGGCCCATGATCCCCTTCACCATGTGTTCAGAATGTCATTCACCCCCCCCCCCCTCCCCA
>JACEFZ010017038.1:565000-587500 GCA_014155875.1 Cepaea nemoralis | reverse complement strand
TTCATAGACAATTAGCACACAAGTTAATAATTATGTAGAAGCTGTGGAGATATGGTTTTATAGAAGAATAGTTAGAACACAGTGGACGGATAGAAAGAACAACTAATCAGAAGAAGACAGCCACCATTCTTTCTTCATGTCACCATAAGGGGCAAGCTGGAGTATGTCGTCACAACGAGGAAGTCGAGAGTCAGGGGGAGACCAAGAAAGAAGATGCTGGACAGAGTGACATCATGGCGTGATGGAACATCAGTATCTGAAAGTGACTCCCCATTATGTTCATGCGGGCAGTGTGATCAAAAACTGTTTACTTTATCAGGAGAACTCGTCTGTCGATATAAACATGAAAGCACAAACGCAAAAGAAGTAGCAGCAGCAGCAGCAGCAGCAACAGCAGCATCAGCAGCAGCAGCGGCGGCGGCAGCATCAGCAGCGGCAGCAGCAGCAGCAGTAGCGGTAGCAGCAGCGGCAGCAACAGCAGCGGCAGTAGCAGAAGCGGCAGAAGCAGCAGCGGCAGCAGCAGCAGCAGCGGTAGTAGCAGAAGCGGCAGAAGCAGCAGCAGCGGCAGAAGCAACGGCAGCAGCAGCGGCAGCGATAGCGGCAGCAGCAGTGGTAGCAGCGGTAGCAGCAGCAGCAGCGGCAGCAGCAGCAGCAGCGGCAGAAGCAGCGACAGCGGCAGCAGCGACAGCGGCAGCAGCAGCGGTAGCAGCGGCAGCAGCAGCGGCAGAAGCAGCAGCATCGACAGCGGCAGCGGCAGCAGCAGAAGAAGAAGAAGAAGAAGAAGAAGAAGAAGAAGAAGAAGAAGAAGAAGAAGAAGAAGAAGAAGAAGAAGAAGAAGAAGAAGAAGAAGAAGAAGAAGAAGAAGAAGAAGAAGAAGAAGAAGAAATAAGAGAAAATATTGGCGGTACACGAGGCAGAAGACTGGACAGATATGATCACCAACTCCATACTACATGGACTGTGAGAAGAAGATTAGAGTGAATGGACATGGTTTCTGATATCTTAATTGAAAATCTGATGTAAATCTTTTCGTCTTTAGCGGTATTAATCCCACAGACTACAAAAAACTCCAGTACGTGAGAACTAAGACTGCTTGTTTTAAAACTGGCACACATTCCCGGCCCGTTGTCTGCCTGGTAACGCTGTTAGGATGTGGCTTGTCCCACGTGCACAGCTCCAGCAGATTCTGCTCCACCTGCAGAGCTCTGTATACTTGCCAACTGCTCCTGTATGTGGCGTGTCAAAACGCCAGGAGTGGAAGCGGATTGTCTGTTTTACGAAAGGAGAAATACACGAAACTGGGACACCTAAGAAGAATACTGCAATTTTATATTGTGTGAGAAAATAATCAGAGTAGAGACAAAAAATGACAGAAGTTAAATAATATGGAATTAACAACAAATTCAGTGTCCTAGTAATTAGCTAACAGATCCGGCTAACAAGCTAATAGATCCAGTTTCTTTGTTGCTATCTAGAAAATTCAGCACATTGGAAATACCTACTAGATCCTGGTAACTAGTTAATAGATCTAGTGTCATTGTTGCTAGCTAGAAAATAGCTAATAGATCATCTTCCTGGCTGTTAGCTAGAAAACTCAGCATTCTGGTAACTAGTTCACAGATCCAGTGTTATCGCAACTTGTTGCTTGCTTGCTTGTGTTCGTTGGCTTGAGCTCCAACGCGAGGTCCTGTATGTCGGATGAAGGCATCCTGTTGTCCAACATCAGTGTGATGTCATACAGGACCTGAGGTTTGCGTGAGTATCCGTTGTCCCATGTCTGGCTTATTGGTGTGCAGACTGGTGGTTCCTCGCCGTACAGGCAGACACTCTCCGGCTTCGGAGGAATCGGCGATCCTACTGACCTTAGCCAGGACCCCGAAGGGACCTGTTGCCCAGGACGCTCGACGAGGACGCGTCAATAGGTCTTGGCCAGTATATAACCCGGCCCTGGTGCCTTGGAAACACCTCTGCGTCCCATGCCCTGGAGATGAGGATATACAGAAGAATATGTCGTATTTCATGGAAACAAAAACAAGCGAATGCAGAGGTTCTAGAAAAACTGAGAATGAAAAGAGAGTTGATGAAAGAAATATAAAAAGAGGCAAGTAAAATATATCGGCCACATTAAAAGACATAGCACTCTTATTTGTTTTTAAAAGTACTGGAAGGCAAGGTTCAGGACAAGCGAGCAAGAGGTAGGCAACGATACAAGTGGGAAGACAACACCGAGAAATGAACGAACATCAGCCTGACAGAATGTGCAGTCAGGGCGAGAGACAGACAGTGTTGGAGATCCATTGCAGCCAACCTTCATTATGGAGACGGCCTCTGATTGATTGATCGATGGGTCTATACAAATATTGTGGAGCATCATGTATCCATTGCCCACCAAGGCTGGAAAAAGATGCTTGACTGTTGTTTCTTACTTATAAAAGGTCTATGTAAAGAGGGTTTAAAAGAGGTTATAAAGACCTAAGATCGACTTATTAGCCTGGTTTTAACCCATATGGCTCAGTCTATTTCCGCAGGGCGGCTTACGGAAAGCGTCGCAAAAAGCATGAACTCTTTAGTTCCAGTAACGACCCCTCAGGAGTCTCCGAAAACATTGCACACGTGAACCGAATGGTGGAATCCGGAACCACACCCACAGCCTTCTAAGCGCGAGACGTGGCTTAACCATTTTGCCACGGATACCTCCCGCATAAAGTCTACATAAAGTCTACATAAAATCTACATAACGTCAACATAAATTCGACATAAAGTCTACATAAAGTGTACATAAAATCAACATAAAATCAACATAGTGTACACAAAGTCAACATAAAGTGTACATCAATTCTACATAAAGCCTACATACAATCTACATAAAGTGTACATAAAGTCTGCATAATGTCTACATTACGTCTACATAAAATATACCTGAAGTCTACATAAAATCTACATAACGTCTGCATAAAGCGTATATAAAGCCTACCTGAAGTCTGCTGCTCCAACGTAAGCAACGCCCGGGGAGTTTGCAAAACTTAACTGTGCTCCAGGCAACAACGCGGAGGAGAAGTTTCCAATCTGAAATGGAAGATACAGATTTATGGTTAGATATTCCATTATCCGTAGTCAGATAAAAGACGGAATATCCCTTTCATCACAACGCGTGTTTTCTGTTTGTGTAGTTTTGGAATCTGGCATACAGGCCCCCTCTGTTCTGGTGACTGTTTACGAGTCTGTCTCATCGCCTGCTCCACCCTAAATTGTTAGCTGTGTAGTTTCTTGGCTCTTTTCCTGCAACGAATTGCCCACATAGCTCCTTGAAACGGTTCCTGCAGCTTATTACCCATATAGTTCATTGACATTCTTCCTGCAGCTTATTACCCTTATAGTTCCTTGAAGATGTTCCTGCAACTTATTACCCATATAACTCCTTGAAGATGTTCCTGCAACTTATTACCCATATAGTTCCTTGAAGATGTTCCTGCAACTTATTACCCATATAGTTCCTTGAAGATGTTCCTGCAACTTATTACCCATATAGCTCCTTGAAGATGTTCCTGCAACTTATTACCCATATAGCTCCTTGAAGATGTTCCTGCAACTTATTACCCATATAGCTCTTTGGAGATGTTCCTGTTACTTATTACCCATATAGTTCCTTGGAGATGTTCCTGTTACTTATTACCCATATAGTTCCTTGGAGATGTTCCTGTTACTTATTACCCATATAGCTCCTTGAAGATGTTCCTGCAACTTATTACCCATATAGCTCCTTGAAGATGTTCCTGCAACTTATTACCCATATAGCTCCTTGAAGATGTTCCTGCAACTTATTACCCATATAGCTCCTTGAAGATGTTCCTGCAACTTATTACCCATATAGCTCCTTGAAGATGTTCCTGTTACTTATTACCCATATAGCTCCTTGGAGATGTTCCTGCAACTTATTACCCATATAGATCCTCGAAACTGTTCCTGCAACTTATTACCCATATAGATCCTCGAAACTGTTCCTGCAACTTATTACCCATATACAGTAACATCTCGGTTTTCGTTACCTTTGGTAATCGTAGGTTTCGGTTGTAGTCGACTTTTTTCGCTAACAATTTGTCTCGGTTTTCGTCGATTGCGTCGGATTTCATTGGTGTGCCCACATGACCTCGCTGCTAATTTTGTGAAAATAAAGGGACCCTGTCACGAAAGGGCTGGAAGGCATCGCTCATAATGGATCAAACGACAGAAACATTTGTGGTGAGAGGTTGACGCTCCTGAATTTTCAAAGGACAGAGATCGTCACTTTAAACGCTAGTCGAACTCTTTGAAGACGAGAACGTAGGTCGCGTGATCCCGGGAAAACTAGTCGAGATCAAAGGATAATCAGCGATGTCCAGAAAGATCGTTTATTTCAAAGGAAGCGTGTGTCCGATAAAAAACGCTCGGATTTCTGTGAAAGACGGTGGATGGAACCACGGAAGAAACGATCCCAACGAGAATTGTCTACAACAAAAGAAGATTGTCGGCACGGTTTTGTACGGGGATCAAAAGAAGAGAAAAAGAGCAGGGGCTGATTGGTTAAGAGCAAAACAAGTGACGTAGTCCAGGCAAATTATCTGTGGACTGAAATAATCGTTTTAAATTCAGTTTAAGGTTGGACTAAAGACCGGCTGTAGTGTAGATTTATTTCAGTGCCGAAATAGAATATATATCACAAAGTCTAGGTTGTTTGAAGACAACAAGCACTTTTCCTTCATGGGACTAGGTGGTTTACTTCTAGGCCTGAAATAGATTAAATAAGATGATTATATATGGACGTAGATTAGAACTCTAGCATAGTGAACTTTCGTGTGTAACCGTAGTATAGAGTGTCGACAGCATTAGGCTGAAGAGTGAATTAAGCTGTGACTAGTGGGGTGTCCTTACAGTCGGTAGGATAAGTAAATGACATTAGAAGATATTCAACAAGATTGAGATTGAGTGGGGAGATAAAGGATATTTCAATACTAGGATTTCTGTGCTTTTCTTTATCGTTTCTCTCTTTTACCTTGTATGGGGTAGAGTGCTGAACTACTCTATCTTATACAAGAGTGTAGCTCTAGGATGATATAGAGGTTACAGTCTGAATATGGCCTTAGGCCTACATTCGCATGGAATGGTTAGGAGTTGAGTTTCTCTCACAGGGTGTTGTTTTCTTCGACAGGTTCCCCGTACTTGAAATTGAAAGTGGTTACCAATCTGAGCAGAAGCAATTGGTCATACTCTGATGAAGTAATAAATGATATCAAGTTGTGAACCATGTTTAGCAAGAAGGTCAGACAAGTGTTGAGTTAAAATGACCACGAAAACTGAATCACTCTAAGTGAGGTGCTAAATGAAGGTATTCAATACCACTAGATAATGATGGACAGGAATATTTACTATAAACAATAGAGAAAGGAAAAGACTATCATTAACATTTCCCATGAGTGAAAAACCGCAGTGTATAGACTATATATTGTTGGATCGGTGTTTATCTTCTTCAATACAAGGAATATATTACCGACCGGTATATCGTGTTTGTAGAACTAAAGGACCCTAAGTAACTCAATCAAGCAGTGGTGATCAGACATTAACTGATAGAAGTGATAGACACTAACACATATAATTCAGTGGAGACTATATTATTCAAAAGTTTCCAGAACAGAGTGGGAAGAAAACAAGCATCAGTCAGAAAGACACACCTTGGTGAGATATTTCCTGTTCTGTGAATTGTGACGTCGAATGGCTGTATCATGATGACAACTGTGATGCTGATCCTAGACTATATCCTGTCACACATTCAAGATAGATAACACCACATATATTCACACCCATACATCGCACACACAACTGACAGTTTTCTGCAATAAATGTTTTATCAATGTGTTCGAAACCTGTGTTAGTGGGGGTATGTGCTGAAGGAACGTGAAGAGGGATACTCTCTAGTGGAAAGAGAGATAGAGAGATAGTGATCCAAAGACTTCAAATAAAAAGGGGGGTATGTAGACAAAGGTCCACCAGCAGAGAGAAACTGAGAAAAAGATATTAACAGGTGTGCTTGTTGATTCCACTTTCCCCCCAGGGACGACAAGTGACAGACCGGCGTTTTTCTGCTCAGTTTGGCGTTGTTTTTCGTTGTGTGAGCATAACTTGCTAATCATAAAATACGAGAGCGGCATTAATTTCTGAAATCGGCCGCGCACGGGAAGTCGCCATCCACGATAAGTTCCATTGTGGCGAAAAAGGAAGACATAAAGAAGGCTAATGTAGCGATAGACATGAATGTGATAACAAAATCGAGATCGTAAACAGCAGATGTCGAACAGTTATTATTAGTTTGGATAAATCAAAAACAGTTAGATATCGATTCTATTTCGGAGGCAATCATATGTGAAAAGGCCAGACTGTTTTATGCCGATCTCATTAAAAAAATGCGTGGGATGAGCACTAGTGTACTAAGTGATTTAAAGGCCAGCAGTGCATTGTTTGAAAAATTCAAGATGCGCACTGGCATACACAGTGTTACTAGGCACAGTGAAGGTGCGATTTCGGACAAGTCTGGTGTCGAAAAATAGTATTAAAAACTATATTTACTCTCTATAAAATGTGTCTTTGATATGTCTTTTAAAGTGTCTAAAGCGAATTAATTGGATTTACATTGATTCATATGGATATAATTGCCTTGGTTTTCATCGGTTTCGGAATTCGCCGAATATTTTCAGACGGATTATCGACGAAAACCGAGGTTTACTGTAGTTCATTGACAGTTAGTTCAGTTATCAGTTGGGGTATCTTCATTGCACTCCAGACATGTCCATAGGTGGTCAGATCCTCCCCCCCCAGCATATGCATCAGCGTCCGGTGGTTAATAGTGCCAGTTCTGTGTTGGTTGACGAGGCGCTTTGTTTTCCCGATGTACCTCTCGCGTCTGCCGTGTCGATTCTTACTCCCAAGTCTTTCATCCTGGACAGCGATGTGGATTCACTGACGTCAAAGTCCTCTGTTCTCGCCATATCTTTGAGGACGTTAATAACATCGGCACGATCCATGGGCTGGCCATCTACAGGGAGTGCAGAGCCAGCCAGTTTATCAGCTCTTTCATTTCCCTCGACTCCTGCATGTCCCGGGACGAAGATGAAGGTGACTTTACGGACAACAGACTTCCGCAGCGATTCAGTCCACTGTCTACGTACAGATCCAGCTTCGACCTTCTGAATCATGCTCATTGAATCACTTAGTGCACACACGTTGGTATAATGCTGTGATTCCAGCCTTATGAAAGCCTGTGTAACTGCCATCACCTCCATCGTCATACTGCTCGTGGCCATAGAGTGGGCACCACTGGATTCTTGAACGGTTCGGCCCGCTGAACGGGCTGTAAATGCCCACGCACTTCTCTGCTGCTTTACAACAGATTTATCTGTATAGATTAGCACTTCGGGGCTACCTGAGTGTTCATAGATGAGCGCGTTAACCTCTGCATTAACAGCGGCAGGGTTCTGCTCTCTGCACCGTCTGTCGAGTGTGATAAAGCAGGAGAAAGTGCACTTAAAAGCTGGAGGCACCGGCACCCAATCCTTGACGGGATTGGTAAGACTGCAGACCTATCTGACGACATCTTCCGCCCGACCCATCCATCATTTGCTCCTCTTTAGCCTGTCACCCTTTTCTCTGAATATAGCGTCATGCAGAGGGTGCTGCTCATCTGCACTTATTTTTAAGTATGCACGAGCTCTCCAGATCTTGATCCTGTGTTCCATTGTCGGGAAATCAAGGAGGTATCTCATTGCTACACAGCTGGTGTCTCTCGTGCAGCCCAAAATGATGCGCATGGCTTCGTTTTGTACCTTTTCAAGTCTCCCAATCCGTGTAGGGCTGACAATGAGGATGGCCAGGGCATACTCGATGCGTGAAAGCACAAGTCCTTGGAACAGAATTATTAGCATCAGTACACCATAAGGAAATTCGATCTAGTTCGCCCTGAATATCATTGGCAGCCGCCTGTCTCTCTCGACCCTGTCGATACACGAGGATGTCGTCAGCAAATGGCAGTCCTACTCCTCCCGTCCAACTGTTGTTCAGTGATCGGCACCGTATACACGTTGAATAGTACTGGTGACAGTGGTGAACCCTGCGGCAATCCTGGACATATCGTTATCGGCTCAGAAGACCAACTCCCGCATCTTAGCACCACCTTCCTTTGGAGCAGAACTGCAGCTATCCATCGTACAAGGTAAGGGTGCACTTTCAGTCTGAGGAGGGTTTGCATCAAGTGCTCGAAAGATACTCTGTTATATTCGTCCTCTAAGTCTATGGCGGCATGTCTCTTTCTCTGACCTGAAATCCTCCGTAAACATCTTGAGCAAAGACCGCCGCATTCAGCCATGACTCTTTGTTGCGCCTGTATCCTCCAAGTGTGGGCAGGAAGCAGCTGAGTTGTTCCAAGTCACAAGCAAGTCTGTGTGCTACAATTTTCTCCAGTAACTTGCCAGCAGTGTTCTGCATCGTAATGATTCTGTAGCCGCTTATCTTGGAATGGTCTTTGTTCGGTTTTGGCAGCGGCAGCAAGTAGCTGTGTAGCCATTCTTCTTTGATCTGACCCCTCTGGATACTGGCAAGTTCTTCCATGTCATCATCTGATATCACCAGTAGGTCACCATATCAGATTCCGCCTGGGCCTGGGGCGGTGTTAGATGATTTCTTGAGCATCGCACGCATTATCTCAGCTGTGATTATCCATTCTTCGTCTGTCCCTACCCCCTCGCACAACTGAGAGAGTGTCGTGGTCCTCTGTCTGGCGGGCTCGTCTTTCTGGTCAGTCTGTTCTATGTAGCGTGCAAGAAGGGCCTTACCTTTATCCGCATCCGAATTTTTCCATGTGAGGTCTGTGCCTTGAAAGTCTGGAATACCCCTACGTTGTGCAGCACCATTCATGCTCTTATGGAGGCGCCAGAATGTCGTAAGAGATCGCTCGGAGCACACCTTCCTGCAGAACTCGTCCCATTTCTCGGCCTTGGCCTGTTTGGCGCAGGATTTGAATAAAGTCATCGTCCTATCGACCTCAGTCTTCAGGTTCGCCAACTCAACCTGTGGCATGTTAGCCTTTCTGGCCTTTTGCCAGTCTATGACAGCCTGCCTCTTTCCCAGCCTGCCTCTTTCCCAGCCATGCCTTCTCGACCTCTCCATTCCACCATGGTGGCTGCAACCATCTTTCTTGTCTCCTGCGGTAGGAAGTTTGTTTTCTTCTTCTGATCTTGCTTATGGCGACTTGACCAGTGTTGTTGTACGGGAAGGCATTTGTCTTGTTTCTTTGACTCATGGCCCTGTCTTTCTTGATCAGGATGACACAAGGGTAGTGGTCATTATCGTGGTATCCCAGTGTGCCCCACCGGCACCTTGGTGCGATGGTGGGCGACATCAGAGCCAAGTCAATGACGCTGTCAGAGTCACCTGGTCGAGTGGCTATTCTAGTGACCTTCCCATCATTCAGACAGACTAGGGAAGCAGATGCCTGGGCGTCCTCCAGATCTTATCCCTGTCTATTGGTGATGCAATTTCCCCATTGACTGCCTCTAGCATTGAAGTCCCCACAGTAGATGATATGCCTTCCATCCATATCGAACAAACTCTGCCATTGTCGCACGTCGACCTTCCCATTTCGCGCATAAACGTTCACGATTACAAGCTGCACTGGCGTCATTATTCTTAATGCCTGCACTTGCATGGCATCACTGTTCCAGGAAGACATATCTATCTCAGTCACCAGTATGTTGTCGCGGACAGAATGGCCTGTCCGAGGTGCTGCCTGTTAAAGAATCCCTGAAATCCCGCGACATTGACTGTTCGCCAAGCTGTGTTTCTTGTAAGACTACAATATCGTTTCCGTAGAGTAGTTTTTCGAGAATGGGTCGGCGTTGACTAAATGATGCACAGTTCCAGTACAGTACTCGAACGTTTCGGATACCCATTCTGTCACATTTTAAACGCCTTCTGCGTGCGCCTGCCCTCTTCCCACGCTGTGTCCTTGCCGGTCGTCTGGTCGTCATGTTAGGCTTGACTGTCGCCACCGGGCGCCGATGATACGCCAAAGGAAGTACGAGCGCGCGTGCACGAACTCCGTTGTACGGTCCGAACTACATTTCACCACGAATAACACACTTAATCCATAAATATTTCGGAAAACACCCTGTCATTGACATTTTCCTGCAACGTATTACCCATATAATTCATTGAAACTCTATCCAATAGAGCATTCACCATATTAGCCTTTATCATATCAGCCTTTATCATATCAGCCTTCACCATACCAACCTTCATCATATCAACCTTCACCATATCAGCCTTCATCATATCAACCTTCACCATATCAACCTTCACCATATCAACCTTCACCATATCAACCTTCACCATATCAACCTTCACCATATCAACCTTCAACCTTCACCATATCAAGTTATCAACCTTCACCATATCAACCTTCACCATATCAACCCTCACCATATCAACCTTCATATCAGCCTTCACCATATCAACCTTCACCACATCAACCTTCACCACATCAACCTTCACCACATCAACCTTCACCACATCAACCTTCACCACATCAACCTTCACCATATCAACCTTCACCACATCAACCTTCACCACATCAACCTTCACCACATCAACCTTCACCACATCAACCTTCACCACATCAACCTTCACCACATCAACCTTCACCATATCAACCTTCACCATATCAACCCTCACCATATCAACCTTCATATCAGCCTTCACCATATCAGCCTTCACCATATCAACCTTCACCACATCAACCTTCACCACATCAACCTTCACCATATCAACCTTCACCACATCAACCTTCACCACATACCCTTCACCATATCAACCTTCACCATATCAACCCTCACCATATCAACCTTCACCACATCAACCTTCACCATATCAACCTTCACCACATCAACCTTCACCATATCAGCCTTCATCATATCAACCTTCACCACATCAACCTTCACCACATCAACCTTCACCATATCAACCTTCATCATATCAACAACCTTCACCACATCAACCTTCACCATATCAACCTTCACCATATCAGCCTTCATCATATCAACCTTCACCACATCAACCTTCACCACATCAACCTTCACCATATCAACCTTCATCATATCAACAACCTTCACCATATCAACCCTCACCATATCAACCTTCATATCAGCCTTCACCATATCAACCTTCACCACATCAACCTTCACCATATCAACCTTCATCATATCAACAACCTTCACCACATCAACCTTCACCATATCAGCCTTCATCATATCAAACTTCACCATATCAACCTTCACCACATCAACCTTCACCATATCAGCCTTCATCATATCAACCTTCACCACATCAACCTTCACCATATCAGCCTTCATCATATCAACCTTCACCACATCAACCTTCACCACATCAACCTTCACCATATCAACCTTCACCACATCAACCTTCACCATATCAGCCTTCATCATATCAACCTTCATCATATCAACCTTCACCACATCAACCTTCACCACATCAACCTTCACAATATCAACCTTCACCACATCAACCTTCACCATATCAACCTTCTCCACATCAACCTTCACCATATCAACCTTCACCATATCAACCTTCACCATATCAACCTTCACCATATCAACCTTCACCACATCAACCTTCACCACATCAACCTTCACCACATCAACCTTCACCACATCAACCTTCACCACATCAACCTTCACCACATCAACCTTCACCATATCAACCTTCACCTCATCAACCTTCACCACATCAACCTTCACCACATCAACCTTCACCACATCAACCTTCACCACATCAACCTTCACCACATCAACCTTCACCACATCAACCTTCACCACATCAACCTTCACCACATCAACCTTCACCATATCAACCTTCACCACATCACCCTTCACCACATCAACCTTCACCATATCAACCTTCACCACATCAACCTTCACCACATAAACCTTCACCACATCAACCTTCACCATATCAACCTTCACCATATCAACCTTCACCATATCAACCTTCATCATATCAACCTTCAACATATCAGCCTTCACCATATCAACCTTCACCATATCAACCTTCACCACATCAACCTTCACCATATCAATCTTCACCACATCAACCTTCACCATATCAACCTTCACCACATCAACCTTCACCACATCAACCTTCACCATATCAACCTTCACCACATCAACCTTCACCATATCAACCTTCACCACATCAACCTTCACCATATCAACCTTCACCACATCAACCTTCACCATATCAACCTTCACCATATCAACCTTCACCACATCAACCTTCACCATATCAACCTTCACCATATCAACCTTCACCACATCAACCTTTACCATATCAACCTTCGCCATATCAGCCTTCACCATATCAACCTTCACCACATCAACCTTCACCACATCAACCTTCACCATATCAGCCTTCATCATATCAACCTTCACCATATCAACCTTCACCATATCAACCTTCACCATATCAGCCTTCACCATATCAACCTTCACCATATCAACCTTCACCATATCAACCTTCACCACATCAACCTTCACCACATCAACCTTCACCACATCAACCTTCACCACATCTACCTTCACCACATCAACCTTCACCATATCAACCTTCACCATATCAACCCTCACCATATCAACCTTCATATCAGCCTTCACCATATCAGCCTTCACCATATCAACCTTCACCACATCAACCTTCACCACATCAACCTTCACCATATCAGCCTTCATCATATCAACCTTCACCATATCAACCTTCACCACATCAGCCTTCACCATATCAGCCTTCATCATATCAACCTTCACCACATCAACCTTCACCATATCAGCCTTCATCATATCAAACTTCACCACATCAACCTTCACCACATCAACCTTCACCATATCAACCTTCACCACATCAACCTTCACCATATCAGCCTTCATCATATCAACCTTCATCATATCAACCTTCACCACATCAACCTTCACCACATCAACCTTCATCATATCAACCTTCACCACATCAACCTTCACCATATCAATCTTCTCCACATCAACCTTCACCATATCAACCTTCACCATATCAACCTTCACCATATCAACCTTCACCACATCAACCTTCACCACATCAACCTTCACCACATCAACCTTCACCACATCAACCTTCACCACATCAACCTTCACCATATCAACCTTCACCTCATCAACCTTCACCACATCAACCTTCACCACATCAACCTTCACCACATCAACCTTCACCACATCAACCTTCACCACATCAACCTTCACCACATCAACCTTCACCACATCAACCTTCACCACATCAACCTTCACAATATCAACCTTCACCACATCAACCTTCATCATATCAACCTTCACCACATCAACCTTCACCATATCAACCTTCACCACATCAACTTTCACCATATCAACCTTCACCATATCAACCTTCACCACATCAACCTTCACCATATCAACCTTCACCACATCAACCTTCACCACATCAACCTTCACCATAACAACCTTCACCATATCAACCTTCACCATATCAACCTTCATCATATCAACCTTCACCATATCAGCCTTCACCATATCAACCTTCACCATATCAACCTTCACCACATCAACCTTCACCATATCAATCTTCACCACATCAACCTTCACCATATCAACCTTCACCACATCAACCTTCACCACATCAACCTTCACAATATCAACCTTCACCACATCAACCTTCATCATATCAACCTTCACCACATCAACCTTCACCATATCAACCTTCACCACATCAACCTTCACCATATCAACCTTCACCATATCAACCTTCACCACATCAACCTTCACCATATCAACCTTCACCATATCAGCCTTTACCATATCAACCTTCACCACATCAACCTTCACCACATCGACCTTCACCATATCAGCCTTCATCGTATCAACCTTCACCATATCAACCTTCACCATATCAACCTTCACCATATCAGCCTTCACCATATCAACCTTCACCATATCAACCTTCACCATATCAGCCTTCATCATATCAACCTTCACCATATCAACCTTCACCATATCAGCCTTCATCATATCAACCTTCACCATATCAACCTAGTTAGTCGACAGATCATCCTCATTGCACATCGGACCATTCAGTCCATAAGTGCTCGGATCCCCTCCTCAGCAAATCCCGCAACGTGTAGCGGCTAACGACGCCAGTTCTGTGTTGGTTTATCAGTCTTCTTTGGCTTCTTGCGTAGTGTTCTTGTTTGGCCACCCCTCTTTTAATTTGCTGTTCTCGCAGTCTGGCCATGGTTGTAGATTCACAGTCATCACTTGGTTCACGCAAGAGTCTTACTTCTCGTAGAGCATTTAGAATGTCAGCCTGGTCCATGGCGCGTCCGCCCTCCACTGTAGCCTCACCTGCGAGCTTGTCAGCCCGCTCATTTCCTTGTACTCCCGCATACCCTGGCACGAAGATGAAACTAATCTTTGTTACCTTCATCATACCAACCTTCATCAAATCAGCCTTCATCATATCAACCTTCATATCAACCTTTATCATATCAACCTTCACCATATCAGCCTTCATCATATCAGCCTTCATCTTATCAGCCTTCACCATATCAACCTTCACCATATCAACCTTCATCATATCAGCTTTCACCATATCAGCCTTCATCATATCAACCTTCACCACCCCGGGAAGGTTAACCGGGTCAACAAATGCCCGCAGATGCCGGATGTGTCGGCCTAACGGCGCAAGAACGCAGCTCTGCTGTAAACAGGCACAACGCAGTCACGTCCGAAAAAAAAAATCCGGATGAACGAAGAAGAAGAAGAAGAACCTTCACCATATCAGCCTTCATCATATCAACCTTCACCATATCAGCTTTCACCATATCAACCTTGTCATAATATGGCTCACCGCCCAAAGCAACACAACAGCCAATCTATTAGACTGTTCATTTTCTCCCAAAACCGCAGCTCCTGGGCAGAACGTCCATAACTTGCCCTTGACTTTCGTCTGTTGGAGCTATGCAAGCCACTCCACGTTTCTGCGTTGTATTTGCGTTTCCAGTTTCTATGTTAAAGAGGCACACAGAAAGTGTTGTGAGCTATTGCGTTCTATGTACTACCATACTTCAGGATTATTAACATAACACGTCGCTGTTCTTCAGGATAGTGGGATAGATATATCCCTTGCCATAGGAGTCGTAAAGTACCGCAGTCCCTCAGGTAGCCCACGGGACACTCATGGGCACGATGGAGTACCCGTTTACCATCCCTATCACATCAGTGTAGCACGAAACCATGGAAGTAGCTAGCGGACTCAACTTGAGAGCAGCCGACTGATAGTTGTTGGTTATGGTCTCAAGCGATGGTGTTCAGAGAATCTCTGTATAGAGACAATGGCTACGATTATCGGCCAGTATTGTCACTGCTAAGAAGAAAAGCAATGACAAACTACCTTCTTTACAGATGCCTAGAAAATTATGAACCAGTATTGTTGGGAGGGAGGCGGGATTGAAAGATTAGTGACAGCTGGCATATGTGATGGGAAACAAACAAAGGGAATGGAAAAATGACTTGGACACATGGCATAATCGGACAAAAACACAGACCTATGACGAGCCACGACCGCCCACGCTTATCGGCATGGCACGTGGTGTTTCCATATTGGCTTTTCTTCAGACAGTTAACCCCATGCTCCTTGGTGGAAACATGTGGTGTACTCGTGACCTCAATTCGTACTTGCTCTGTCAAATCAACATTGCGGCTATGTGAGTTTTCGTTCGCAGGGGAAATAACTCTTGTCAGCATTTATAATGTTGGCTGTATGATTGTAGTATTTGTAGCCCCATATTTTTTAGACCAACCGGCACGCAATGGGTGATGCAGTCAGTATTACCCCCGCAGTCTTTACTTCTCAGAATATTTTTGGTATCTATTTTGCATGCTGGCTCGACCTGGGGGAAATCCCCGATCTCCAAGCGGATTTGAAGACATGACGAACCGGACGGTAGGCGAGTGTCCTACCCACTATGCCATGGCGGTTCCTAGTTCCGTTCAAAGCTGTAAATTACAAGCAACCAATATGGACTGGGGTTGACTGCAACGTCATGTCAAGGACTTGCAATTTGTTTTTTCCGGCTGAAGTACGGAGCATATCTGTTAGTACTAGGTGACCCAAGACCAGCTCGAGACGATCATCTCATCATATCTTGCTCCTCTTGTACCATGCAGTGTCGAGGTGAAGCATAAACAGCTGGAGACTGCCCGTGTATGGGCTTCATATACCGAGGTTCCCATGGACTCGGACTCTGTTATTCCCTGCGTCCATCGTTTACGTGGTCGGCCTCTTCTCCTGCTTCCCTCTGGCATGTACATCATTGCTTGTTGTGGTATATTGTTGGTTGGTAACCTAGGTTACATGGCCAAACCATTTGACTTGCTGCCTTCTGATAAAATCGAAACGTTTCCTGTGTGTATTGAATTGAAAAATTGAATGGGCTTCCCGCCTTGAGTAGTGAAGCTCGTGGGTTCTATTTCTACTACATCGTTGAGAAAAAGAGTGATTCCGGAGACCGCAGGGGGCCAATGCTAGAGCTGAACAGTTTGTGCTTTGGACGATATTCTCGGCAGGCGGCTTGTCGTTCCTGCAGGAAGAGACCGGGTCACATGGAGTAGAATCCGGTGAATTCTTATGTTATTATTTCTATAAAAGGTCATGGTCTTAGGCCTTCACATATCCAAGGCCACGATATAATGAGGTGTGGGGATAGTTCCCTTTCCTGTTTCTTTTCCTTCCCAGACAATTCTGAAAATGTTCTGGTCATCATGAAGTGCCTTGGCGGCTGATGTGAACGATCATTTTTCTCAAAAATTGCTATCTCCAACGGCATGGGTCATTCAATTCATGTGCTGACTATTCTACCGTGCCATGACACAAGATTCAAGAATTTTCTATCGCTATCTTCCTTTTTCAAAAAATATTTCCGGTTGTCACACGTTCCAGTTTTTGTTATATATTCTAGTTTTTATCTTCTCGTAATGTGGCCAAAACATTATGACGAGTTAAGAATCCTTCAAAGGGGTGAGTCGACCCCAAAGCAGTACTGGTAAGAATAAATAACCCACTCGATACTGGGAATTTGAATCCGGAACAATGCCTTGTTAGGTAAGCACCCTAGCCATTATGTTACCACGGCTCCTTATGTATCATGGCGTTAGAAATATGTGTTATCTCTATCGCCGGGAAAGCTGGCAGACGAAGATTATCCGTAAACATTGAATGACGTCACTGCCTGTATCTGGAATATGCAACTGAGTAAAGTGTCGTGTGCGCATCTTCTCCCCTCCACATGGGTGGTAGAAATATGTTGTAAACTGAGAAACTAGGAGATGTGGGCGATTTCACAGAAAGGGCAATGACCGACAGACAAAACGTCCTTTGACTGTTAACGTAATATCATTTTCATCCTGAACTCCTTCATAGAGACACGACATAAGTCTCCGTGGCGAAGTAGTCAAGCCGTCTGACTCAGGCTCCGAAAGTTGTGGATTCGATTCCGGGCCGCTTCCTTCGGTTCATGAGTGCATTTTTCTTTTTCGGAGACTCCCGAAGGTCGTCACTGGAACTACGGAGTTCGTGCTTCGTGGACGCTTTCAGCAGTTCGCTGCGGAAAGAGACTGAGCCATATGGGATAAAATCCCGATGCAATGATATCGACCCTGTCGACTTTTAAGCGACTTTTAATAGAGACACCAAGAGTAAGTGACTCATGTTTAGAAAGTTGCGTATCCTTGTACAGGACGTAGAAGTCAAACCCAGCATTTTTATTTGGGGGGGGGGGGGGGGGGCTATTTGTGATTTCTTGGCAAGTACACTTTCAGTAGTTTGCCATTGCTTTTCTGAACGACCGGCATTCATACTATTGTATGAAAACTAACACAAGGCGGTCTGCTGCCAAATCAGCGACAGATGTGTTTCGAACGCGGTATGCGAGATTACGAACTGTTTCCGTAAACCCTTCGCACGGAGCTGACCGTGACTCAAGGGGTGGGTGTGATGACGCAACTTCAACCAAGCTGCAAGAACATCAAGTCCAATGAGAGAAAGCTAGTCAAGGGCACCAAGCGGGGAGCCAGAGACGAAATTATCTGACAGCCATGGTGTTGTCAGTCGATGCACACCAAGCGTTGAGCCAGAGACGAAATTATCTGACAGCCATGGTGTTGTCAGTCGATGCACACCAAGCGGGGAGCCAGAGACGAAATTATCTGACAGCCATGGTGTTGTCAGTCGATGCACACCAAGCGGGGAGCCAGAGACGAAATTATCTGACAGCCATGGTGTTGTCAGTCGATGCACACCAAGCGGGGAGCCAGAGACGAAATTATCTGACAGCCATGGTGTTGTCAGTCGATGCACACCAAGCGGGGAGCCAGAGACGAAATTATCTGACAGCCATGGTGTTGTCAGTCGATGCACACCAAGCGGGGAGCCAGAGACGAAATTATCTGACAGCCATGGTGTTGTCAGTCGATGCACACCAAGCGGGGAGCCAGAGACGAAATTATCTGACAGCCATGGTGTTGTCAGTCGATGCACACCAAGCGGGGAGCCAGAGACGAAATTATCTGACAGCCATGGTGTTGTCAGTCGATGCACACCAAGCGGGATATTGCGGAGGGGATATCCGCATTTATGGACTAACAGTTCGATGTACAATAAGGATGATCTGTTGACTAACTAACTAACTGACGAACGAATGCTATTCAACTCTCGCTCGGGCTATAATTGGGGTGTATATGGTCTATTGTAAAACGAAGCAAGCAGGTATGCGTTGATCATGCGGAAAAACAAGCACAGACGCATGCAAATATCTGTGGAGCACAGGCTTGGTGAAGTGAAATCACAATGACAAACACGGACAGACCTCAGGAACACAAGCCTGGTGAACAGAGATCACAGCAGGGGGCCAATATGACAGGAACTATGAAATGGATCAGTAACACCGCCATACAATTATTTGTGTGCTGTGTTTAATTATTAATTACGGATTTCTTTAACGTTATTACTATTATTAATTTGTTTGTTTTTGCTATTCATTTTCTCCATCGGGATTATTATTCATTTGGCCCGAGCTCTTAAGGTATGTACATATGTTGTCGTTCTCCACAGAATAGACAAACAAATGTATGTTTTATTTTACACTGTCATATCTCACTGCAGTTGTGATGTCTATTTACTCTATAGTATCAGTTGTGATTTATGTTTGCTCTATAGTGTCAGTTGTGATTTCTGTTTGCTCTATAGTGTCAGTTGTGATTTCTGTTTGCTCTATTGTGTCAGTTGTGATTTCAGATAGGAGTAGTGCATTTTAAAATTGCTTATTGGTAGTTTATCGAGCGACTGTGATATTTATGTATAGCTATCCATCTTCTCCATAAAGGGTATGTTGTTGTTTATGTATTATTTCATATGATGTGGGTTATTTAATCCAGCTTTAATATTTATAGCTTTTCAATAGTTGACTCAGCGTGTAGCGTTTTGTTTTAAAAGAGTCAGTTATATATAGGAATTTATTTTCTTGTGATGTGTGTGTGCTTAAAGCTGTCTTGCAATCATGTTTTCCATTTTCTTAGGCTCAATGTACAGTTTATATATCCATTCGTGGTTCTGTTGTTGGGCATATGGTGCTAGTCCAATATTGTTTATAGACTCCTGTAACTAATGTATATTATTATGCTTACGAAATTAGCATAGTAAAGGTCCTCTATAGCGAAATATGATGTTCCCAGTTGTAGTCTCAGGAAATGTCTATTACAAGGAATTGTTAATTTATCTGTTGTGTTATTGTTAGAGCATTTCTTCCTTTGTAAGCATAATTGAACCGGCCAATTTCAATGCCCATATGAACAGTCAGGTTGTGCCAGGTCGGGATAATAAGGAAATATTGCAGAGCAATATCACTGTTTGTAAGGCCGGGCTGTTGGAGCTTCAAGATCAGACACAGGTCTCACACTGTTTAATACTGTTGAGCGCATATTCGCAGTGCGGCCTACCCGCAGACTAGATTAATGTTCCACGGAGAGACTTGTCTATCGCCAGATGTAAAGATCCAGTACCGGTGTTGCACACCCTGCTGGTTGACCAGCTTGCCGAGGGGAAAATCTTCATCCTCTCTAAACCAGTCGTAAATATTTCCCTCCCCTTCGTTTTCCTACAGGTCTCCTTTGTATATCCTGCAAGTGTGTGTGTGTGTGTGTGTGTGTGCGTGCGTGTGTGTGTCTGTATGTGCGTGTGTGTCTATATGCGCAGGCGTGTTTTACCTCACTTCTGGGGAGCCGTTATACTGTACTGGCTAGCAGTCTTGTCTGCCCCTCGGTGCGCATATCTCCACATTGCAAGTATTAAAGTAACAGCCGCCCGCGAAAGAAATCATTAAGCATTGCTTAGGGTCGTAGATTGGCTAGAACGGAACACCCCTCCCCCCCCCCCTACCGTGTGTTGCCGGGGCCCATAAGGGAAGCAAAGAATAGCAACACTGTAGCCTACCACGCATGTCGTAAGAGGCGACTAAGGAGGCTTGATGGTTCCGTCGCCCTGCTACTGAGTGAGTGCGTGGTGCGACACTGTGAGCTGTGGATTTCATGTGAAGTGCTTTTGAATCTGCCCGAGGTTTTTTGGAACGTGACTGCATGTTCGGAGTGATGGCAGATGGCTATGTCCCAGAGTTGACTGGTTTTTGCCTTATGCAGAAATGCGTGGCTGCTGGGCTTCTGGTTGACTGCCACTGCCATCGACGATGAACTGTATTTCGTGGACTGTGTGGGTGAACATCTAGGAAACATCCAGATGGGAAAATGGCTGCAGATTCCATCAGAAATGAACTGGGTGTTTTGTGGGGGACTATTGTGTTGACATTCTGGCGGCGGCATTATGCACAGTGCATCTGTGCGGGCTGTTGTTTGTCGAGACTCCTGTCTTTTCCACTTTTCACATTGGGCAGTGGGGAGCGTTTTTTATGATATTCACTGGCACAGGAACGGAGCATAATGGGGATGACCCGTTGCTGTGAAGTTGGAACTGCGACTAACTAACTAACTAACCCCTCCCCCGCTTGTCGCGTTTGTAATTACTCAGTGATTCCGATACTGCCAGCGATTGTAGCTAATTGACCTAGCCTTATTGTTCGATTATAGATAACTGTTGTGACGCGTAAGGCTCTAGTTGTGAGTCGGTGTAGATCAAGATGTCTGTAACTACCGATGTTCATTTGCTTATTTAAAGTCAGTGTTTTCTGTCTGTCTGTCAGTCCGTCTGTCCGTCTGTCCGTCCGTCTGTCTGTGCTGCATGTCTGTCCGTCTGTTCGTCCGATCGTCTGCTTGTGTACGTTTATGTAACCAAACGTGCATACGGAGTATAATGGTAGCATGGCAACATGTATTTCCCATGGTACCACGCGTTTCCCACGGCACCACACATTTCCTTTATCTAGCGTCTTCTATTACCTAATGTATGAGGCTAAGTTTGATTGACAATCCAAGCGCCAAGATCCTGTATTGTGAAATTAGCCACAGCGCTGGTAAATATTGTTACTTTAAATGTTGCATGTTCTTTGCAGCTCGTTGCGATCAAGTCCATGTATTCCTAGGCACTTGTATGTTTAGTAGTTTGCCATTGCTTCTGAACGAGAAATCAACGTGTAAATCCAGCTTAATGCCGGTGTAAGGATTTAACACCCCCCGACATCAGCTAATTACGTTGTTGTTAATTAAACGGTCGTCTAACGACAAACACGAGACATTCACGACATAGTAGTGTAAGACAGTGGTTCTCAACCTGTGGGGAATCTCCGCCCCCCACCCATCCCCTCACCCAGGGGGGAATTTTAGGGTTTCCAGGGGGAATTAAGATTATTTCAAGATCGCATTAATACAAGAACCAGTTACTTGATATTGTTTTTCCATCTTAATTTTACGATTCTGTACTTCTCGCCCTAATGAAATTCGTTTTATAACGTAAGTAGACACGCAAATCACGTTGTATATAGATGTATAGACTTGTTCTAGTATGTGTTATTAAATTTATGTATACTGTGTAAGGGTGGCCGGGGGGGGGGGGGGGGGGGGGGGGGGGGGGGGATTTTATAGAAAGGAAATTCGAAAAGAGGGGGCGGGATGACGTTCTGAACATATGGTAAAGGGGGCATGGGCCAAAAAAGGTTGAGAACCACTGGCGTAAGAAATTAGTATTAGTAGTTATGACTTCTATGGTTTTCATTTTGTTTGGATACCGTATTAACCCATTACAGAAATTATTGCCCAATTAATGTATTTGTGGCCGATGCAGTGATATTTCATGGGAGACAATCATTGTTTTAACTTTCTTTAGAAATAAAAACAAGTAGTCTCCCCTGTG
>JACEFZ010017038.1:352500-562500 GCA_014155875.1 Cepaea nemoralis | reverse complement strand
GGTTCTACCAACACAAAGATGTATACAAGACACTGCAGACACCTTGAGCATGAAGAGTGCATGAGGCAGGGTTCTACCAACACAAAGATGGATACAAGACACTGCAGATACCTTAAGAATGAAGACTGCATGAGACAGCATTCTACCAACATGAAGATGGATACAAGACACTGCAGACACCTTGAGCATGAAGACTGCATGAGACAAGGTTCTACCAACACAATGATGGATACAAGACACTGCAGACACCTTGAGCATGAAGACTGTATGAGACAGTGTTGTACCAACATGAAGATGGATACAAGACACTGCAGACACCTTGAGCATGAAGACTGTATGAGACAGGGTTCTACCAACATGAAGATGGATACAAGACACTGCAGACACCTTGAGCATGAAGACTGTATGAGACAGGGTTCTAGCAACACAAAGATGGATATAGGACACTGCAGGTACCTTAAGCATGAAGACTGTATGAGACAGGGTTCTACCAACACAAAGATGGATACAAGACACTGCAGACACCTTGAGCATGAAGACTGTATGAGGCAGGGTTCTACCAACATGAAGATGGATACAAGACACTGCAGACACCTTGAGCATGAATACTGTATTAGACAGGGTTCTACCAACACAAAGATGGATGCAGGACATTGCAGATACCTTAAGCATGAAGACTGTATGAGACAGGCTCTACCAACATGAAGATGGATACAAGACACTGCAGACACCTTGAGCATGAAGACTGCATGAGACAGGGTTCTACCAACATGAAGATGGATACTAGACACTGCAGATACCTTGAGCATGAAGACTGCATGAGACAGGGTTCTACCAACATGAAGATGGATACAAGACACTGCCAGACACCTTGAGCATGAAGACTGTATGAGACAAGGTTCTGCCAACAAGAAGATGGATACAGTGCACTGCAGACACCTTGAGCATGAAGACTGTATGAGACAGGGTTCTACCAACACAAACATGGATACAAGACACTGCAGACACCTTGAGCATGAAGGGTGCTTGAGGCAGGGTTCTATTAATAAGAAGATGGATACAAGACAATGCAGACACCTTGAGCATGAAGGGTGCTTGAGGCAGGGTTCTATTAACAAGAAGATGGATACAGGACACTGCAGACAACTTAAATATGGAGAGGTAATGAGACAGGGTTCTACCAAGATGTAGATGAATACAGGACACTGCAGACAACTTAAATATGGAGAGGTAATGAGACAGGGTTCTACCAAGATGTAGATGAATACAGGACACTGCAGACAACTTAAATATGGAGGGTGCATGAGGCAGTGTTCTACCAACATGAAGATGAATACAGGACACTGCAGACACCTTGAATATGGAGAGTGCATGAGACAGGGTTCTACCAAGATGTAGATGAATAAAGGACACTGCAGACAACTTAAATATGGAGGGTGCATGAGGCAGTGTTCTACCAACAAGAAGATGAATACAGAACACTGCAGACACCTTGAATATGGAGAATGCATGAGGCAGTGTTCTACCAACATGAAGATTAATACAGAACATTGCAGACACCTTGAATATGGAGGGTGCATGAGGCAGTGTTTGGCCAACACAAAGATTGATACAAGACACTGCGAAAACCTTGAGTACGGAGGGTGCATGAGGCAGGGTTCTACCAACACAAAGATGGATCCAAGACACTGCAGATACTTTGAGCATGAAGAGTGTATGAGGCAGGGTTCTACCAACAAAAAGATTGATACAAGACACTGCGAAAACCTTGAGTATGGAGGGTGCATGAGGCATGGTTCTACCAACACAAAGATGGATCCAAGACACTGCAGATACTTTGAGCATGAAGAGTGTATGAGGCAGGGTTCTACCAACAAAAAGATTGAAAAAAGACACTGCGAAAACCTTGAGTATGGAGGGTGCATGAGGCAGGGTTCTACCAACACAAAGATGGATCCAAGACACTGCAGATACTTTGAGCATGAAGAGTGTATGAGGCAGGGTTCTACCAACAAAAAGATTGATACAAGACACTGCGAAAACCTTGAGTATGGAGGGTGCATGAGGCAGGGTTCTACCAACACAAAGATGGATCCAAGACACTGCAGATACTTTGAGCATGAAGAGTGCATGAGGCAGGGTTCTACCAACAAAAAGATTGATACAAGACACTGCGAAAACCTTGAGTATGGAGAATGCATGAGGCAGTGTTCTACCAACATGAAGATTAATACAGAACATTGCAGACACCTTGAATATGGAGGGTGCATGAGGCAGGGTTCTACCAACAAAAAGATTGATACAAGACACTGCGAAAACCTTGAGTATGGAGGGTGCATGAGGCAGGGTTCTACCAACACAAAGATGGATCCAAGACACTGCAGATACTTTGAGCATGAAGAGTGCATGAGGCAGGGTTCTATAGACAAGAAGATGGATACAAGACACTGCAGACATCTTGAGCATGAAGAATGCATGAGGCTGAATGTGCCAGGGTTTGAGAACCTGTCAGGAGGGCCATGATGTGTGACGTTGTGCAAAGAATCTGCTACATGATGATGATGGAAAGAGATGGCATTGGCTCATTGATAACATGTGTTCTACAGGAACAGTCAGTAACCCTACAAGTCGCAACGACAACTTATCACAAACATTAGAAAGAAGCAGTCATACTTTTTGGCCAAATTATGAGAAGACAAAAACTGGAAATATTTGTGGAAAAAGAGATGGAGGAAGACAATGTGAGAAAATTTTTGACAGTCTTGTGTCATAGCACTGAATGGAGTCAGCACACAAATTGATCCATGACATCGGGGATCACAATTTGTTGAGAAGCATGTTTGCCCATGCCAACTTGCAAGGCACTGGATGATGATCCCAATAGGAACTGCAAAATGCAACAAACATTTGTTATGTACGGCGAACCGTACACATAAATGTATCTGTTTGTCAGTCATGTGACCAGAGTCTAAATAAATAATATGTTATAAAGATGCAGATTCTTTCCTATTGATTGGTTTCATTTTTGTATACAAATTATGATCATCTTCTTCCTCAGTAACATTCCTCATCGCAAGCGGCCTTCTAACCTCAGCCCGTGATATTCTTCCACGTGAGATCTCATTGGTCAAAGAGCCAGATGAGAATTACTACATTGTCAAGAAGTCGCCGGTAGTCATCGTTTGTCAAGCCAAGAATGCTGCAGAAATTATCTTCAATTGCATGGGAACACAGATCCCACCCACATCTGTAGAAGTCACAGATGTTTCTGATATTGATCCGGAGCTGACTCAAGCCGAAATTGAAGTCAACCGGGCTGACTTACAGAATAATAAAGATTCTTTCTGGTGTGAATGTAGTGCAGTTGATATTGATGGCCAGATAGCCGTTACCAGCAGGAGAGCAAACATTTCTATTGCAAGTAAGTACATTTTATGAAATAAATGTGTTTGTGTCTATCTATTGCCTGTTGCTCATAAATAGATTTTATGTAATATATGTGTTTTGATATATTTATTGTCTCATCTCATCTCATCTCATCTCATCATGTTCCTCTTGTACTTTGCGGTGTCGAGGTGAAGTATAAACATCATGAGCGTGCCCAATTATGGGCTTTATTTATTGTCTGTTGCTCATAAATAGATTTTATTAAATAAATTTGTTTTGATCTGTCTATAATCTATTGCATGATGGATACTGATTTCCAGGAGTGTTTTTGTGTGGTTCACATCTGATGTTAAGCATACAATTACACTTTTTTTGCATGTCCTTTTACAGGATGTTTCGATCAACCCCAGCATTTCTTGGCTCTGTGGAGAAAGGGTTAAGGATGCAGTTTGTAATCATGCATACTGCATTCGAAACACAGCTGCGGCCAATTTGGCAGCAGACCACCTTGCGTTTGGTTTTTATAAAATGGTATGGGTGCCAGACATTCAGAAAGCAATGACAAATTACTGAATGTAGAGTTGGCCAGAAATCACGAACAGCCAAAAAATGCTGGGGTTGACTGCTGAATCCTGTAAAGGATATGCAACTAACTTTTTAAAATTTATTGGCTGTTTGCGATTTACTAGGCAGTTTTTAACGTTCAGCCGACTAAAACAACTGAATAAATTATGGAGTGCGACAGATAGAACTACAAACATTTGATTTATGTGAGCACACATCTTTCCCATTGCAACATACGTCTGTGAGACCTGGACACTTACTAAACAAGCTGAACGGTGCATAAATGCCTCTGAATATAAATGTTATATAAGGGGCATTCATTTGAAATCCATTCGTGCCGCACCACACGTAATTGCGTACGTTGAACATGATCATGTCATAGTCATGTGATAAGTACTGACCAATGAATAAAAGAGCAAGTGCTTATTGTCCCATGATGCATAGGTTCTGTTTCTGACCGTTGAGAACATCACCGGGTTAATCCAAAATCCGTCCAAAGAAGCTCAAAGAGCGGTGATTGTTTCTTTCATTTGAAGGATGTCGACTAGTGGACATTCATCGAAGAATGCAGGCAGTGTACAGTAACAAATGTGTGTCAAAGACAACAGTGACAGATTGGGCACGAATATTTCGGAAAGGACGTCAGTTCACGACAGATCTTCAACGGCCGGGTCAAGTGCATATTGTTACAACAGAAAAAACCATCGCCAAATTGATGCAGCAGTACAGATGAACCATTGTCAAAGCATACGTTCGCTAGCGAAAGAATTTGATGTGTCAATTGGGACAATTCAAAAGGTCGTTTGTAAAAAACCGCAATATCAGAAGGTGTTTTCACAGTGGGTACCACGGATGTTGACCGACCACCAAAAAGAGGAACGCATGGGGTGGTGCTTGAACCACTTCCTGCATTACAGAGTGGAGGGTGATGCATTTCTCTTCTGCATAGTGGCAGGTGATAAATAATGGTGTCACCACATTGAGCCGAGCTGCAAAAGAGAGAGAGCATGCAATGGAAGAATGCTGGATCACCAAAAGCCAAAAATTTCAAGTTACAGGATTCCGCTGGTAAGGTTATGCTGAGCGCATGTTTTGACCATGAAGGACTATTGTTGGCCGACTTTAAAGAACCTGGTATCAACATCAACTCTACCCACTACTTGCAAACACTAGACAAGCTGCAAAAAGCTATCAAGAATAAACGACCCGGCATGCTTTCTCACGCAAAGATTGTGCAGGAAGCATTAGCAAGGAAGAAGTGGGAAATTCTGCAACATCCAGTCTATAGTTCTGATTTGTCACCATGTGATTTTCATTTGTTCGGACCTCTACAAAAGCGCTCAAGGGGCAACAATTTCACACAGACGCAGACGTAATGAACATGGTAAACACTTGCTTCAGTGAGCAACCACAATCCTTTTTTATGGAGAGCATTCGCTGCCTACCTAAGCAATGGGATGCTTACCTGAATGCCTATGACAACTTCTTCTGACCAACTATGGTGCATAATTCATTCAAAATGAATACTTTGTTTAATTCTACCACACCTGTTAATGTTCCTTTCATGCTTTTGTAATAAAGCCATTGTAACGGGTTTCAAATGAACGTCCCTAATATATACTCATAATAACATATGATAAAAGTATATTCCTATAAATACTCAGTTTACATTGTCAAAATGGGTCATGGTTTAAATCCCAGGAGATGCTACTCATCAAAACAAGATGGAATGCTTGAGAAAAGCAACTTACTGTACTAGAAGAGACAGAATATTACATAATGACATAAACAAATCATCTTGTCACACACTGTTTTACATCATAGAAACACAACAAATAAAAGTGTCTTGCAAGAATGAAGCCTAATCAACTACACATATGTTCCTATGATGGAGGTACTGGTTACAGAACTAGATGTTTGTGGTTTCTTGGCAAGTTTTACGTTAAGTAGTTTGCAATCGCTTCTTGAATGATAAGCACTCATACTATAGTAGAAGTTTAATAAGCGCAAGGCAGTCTGTAGCCAAATAGCCCACAGCTATGTTTCAAATGCAGTATGCAGGATTGCGAATTGCATTCGTAACCCAATTACCACAATTCCGGGTTTAAATCTCACATCCCGGAAATAAAAACAAATGAAAACAAGAAGAGCTAAAGAAAGACAATTCAATGGATGGATAATTATTATCCAGGTTATTCTACCCAAACAATAGCATGGCTCAAACCAGGCAAGGAATTTTGTTCTGAGCAGAACTACAACTCTACACTTGTCGGTGTCTGGCGTAGGGGTTGGTGAACGCATTTTCACTATTCCCCAACATATGGGTCCAGGGTTTTAAAATCAGCCAAAAAAAAACTGACTTTGAAGAGAGAGAAATGTAGTTAGTAGCAATAAGAAAAGGTTGTAAACAACACTTTAGAGATTCAAAACAATGTCTTCCCATAGTAAATGTCAATAACAAAGACTCAAACAACAGATTGCATGATTTATTACCTGGCATATTTCGCTACATCTCGTCAGATACACTTCAAATTTCTAATAGACAATTCAAATTACTGTGTGAATATGTGCATTGTATATTTCAGTTTGAAGGATTTATCTAATTACTTTAGCTTACGTCGGGTGATTTCTGCACTATTAGAAATGCTAGTTGTATTCTAACTATAATAACTAATTTGAGATGAAGAGTCACAAATAAAATGTTTCTCTGTGTGAGGCAAGTTTGGTGATACCTTGTGTTGAACTATTGTGGTTTAAAATAATTCAGCATTTCATTAAAGTAATTCTGTTTTGTTGAGAATTTTCCTCCTCACACATAGTTTATATGGTTATGAACACTGTAGGTCTTCCTGGATTTTGTCTGCATTACAGTTAGTTTTCCCTATATAGTCTTTTATATTTTATGTTGTGTATCACTGTTTTCAGATCTAAAAAACAAATTTGAGACCCAGCCAAAGTCTGCAACAAGCACTGTGGGAGATGAAGTGGAATTTGAATGTGGAGCACCAGAAGGTGAACCCAAGGCAGAGGTACGAAAGATTAACTAGAACATATCTTTTGTTATCCATGAAATATTAAAATATAAGATGGGTGATGTCAAGGCATGCCACTAGCTACTCAAATAGTTCTATGTCCAAAGTTGAGAACTCAGTTTGAACAAAATCTAATATATGCTCTGGCCAGACAGAGTGAGACAAGAAAATGCAATCTTGCGAGTTTTGCTTGAATGTAACACTGTTAGATGTTTAGAATATCCTTTTCCCCAATGACTGACTGTTGTTGCAGAGTTGCTGCTGTTGGTTTACAGCTTGATAGCAATTGTGATTATTTAATATTACGTTGATTGCATCATAAACGAGGGCTATTCCTATATCAACAGCCGATTGGCTGGAAAAAATAAACTGGTTGCCATAGTGACACCGTTCATTGCTTGCGTCATTTAGTAGTCTTTTAGCTCACTACACATCAACATACAGTCGTATTTATTCAGTGGTTCACAAATCACAAATGAATAAACATGGACACTATTATTGCCTTTCCTGCCAGTTGTGAAATTTGTGGTGTGATTGGTTTTCTTCCAACAGAAGGTCAAAATGCGGCCGAGAATCATCATCAATTGTGTAGTGTTCATGGTGATAACGTTATGAGTGACAGTTCTGTGAGGGATAGGAGCAGGAAATTCATAGATGGACATAAAGATGTGCATGATGAGGGTGGACAAGGACGACATTCATGTGTGACAGATGAGCTCGCACAAAGGCTTTACTTGAGCAGTTTAAGTGGGAAATGTTCAACTACCATCCTTACAGCCCAGACTTGACACCAAGCGATTATCATATTTTTGGCAAGATGAAGATCTGGATGGCTACCTGGTACTTGGAAACCGCCGAGGAGCTAGTGGCTGGAGTCAACAACTGGCTAAGTACACTGGCAGCACTGTTCCTTGATGAGGGGTAACAAAAATCATACCACGGTACAGCAAGTGCCTGAATTTAGGTGGTAACTATGTGGAAAAGTAATGTAGTGATGTATGTAACTTTTGTATGTATTTGAATGTTGTTATCAATTTGTTAAATTGTTACCAGCCAATAGATTTTGGAATGGCCCTTGTATTATATATATTATATAATGTAGACATAGTGTATCATAGTGTACAACAATGTTTCTATCATTTTCTAATCATTAATTTTCTATCATTAATTTCTATCATTAATGTTTCTATCAGTTTCAGCTGCGTGTAATGAACAACAAATTGTTTGTTAATTTGTTTCAAATTCTACAGTTTAAAAAAAAAATTGTTTTGAAGTTTTGCCTTGGAGATTTTAGTAGATTATGACTGAATTATCCCGTTTCTCAAAATATATGATGAACTAACCCATTTCTCAACATGTATGATGAACATTCTCCTGTTTCTCGAAATGTATGATGAACAATCTCCTGTTTCTCATCATGTATGACTGAACAATTCACTGTTTCTCAACGTGTATGATGAACAATCTCCTGTTTCTCAATATGTATGATGCACAATCCCCTGTTTCTCAACATGTATGATCCACAATCCCCTGTTTCTCAACATGTAAGCACCTGGAATTGACACAAGCTGTGAAGCAGTTTGCTATTTAAGCTGTATGTTTCCTCGCTTACACCACCTGCAGAAATATAAAGATAACTAACTTTACTCTTTGAACATTCAACTTCAGTATCAATGAAATACTTTGTTGTAAATTCACTGTAATGAAGACCACTCATTAATCAAATTAGTTTCAATGATTATTGAGCGCAAAGATAATTGATGAGTTAATATGAGACCAGAATACTTTTGAGCAATCTGGATAGTAGGTGGTGTTCATGCTGGAGTGGGGATGTGTCATATTTAACTTTCTAGCTTGTCTCCATTGATTTGTCGGGGTGCTTTCTGCTGCCTCACAAGTCTCTACACCATGATAAAGAAGTGTATACCATCTGGATAAATCTTGAGCAGCAACCTCCCATATGTCTGTTGATGCTGAAGGACTTAGGCAAGCTATACTTATTGTAGCCATCTGGATAAATCTTGGGCTGTACCCTCCCATTTGTCTGTTATTGCTGAAGGACATAGGCAAGCTGGACTTATTGTAGCTGTATTTAGATGCTTATCAACACAATGGTCTTGGCTTCAATCCCCAGCAGCAGCAGGATTTTTCTCAAGCAGCATCACTCTGATGTCAACATAGCTTCATGACATGTCTTGTCTTTCCTCTGGCAAACTAAGGACAGCTGTTTGTGTTATTTTCTGATCTTATCTTCCATTAGGAATTGTGTGAAATTCATACTATTATGTTTTGTGTCTGTCAAGACCATTGCATGTTTATACTACTGTCTCTTGTTGCTGTCAAGACCATTGTATGTTTATACTAATGTCTCTTGTTGCTGTCAAGACCATTGTATGTTTATACTACTGTCTCTTGTTGCTGTCAAGATCATTGTATGTTTATACTACTATTACTACTGTCTCTTGTTGCTGTCAAGACCATTGCATGTTTATACTACTGTCTCTTGTTGCTGTCAAGATCATTGTATGTTTATACTACTCTGTTTTGTAGCTGTAAAGATCATTGTGTGGAGTTTATACTATTATGTATTCTCTGTCAAGATCATTGTATGTTTATACTACTCTGTCTTCTAGCTGTAAAGATCATTGTGTGCAGTGTATCCTACTGTCTTGTGTCTGTCAAGATCAATGTACTTTTATACTAGCTGTAAAGATTATTGTACTTTTATACTAGCTGTAAAGATTATTGTACTTTTATACTAGCTGTAAAGATTATTGTACTTTTATACTAGCTGTAAAAATTATTGTACTTTTATACTAACTGTAAAGATCATTGTGTGCAGTGTATCCTACTGTCTTGTGTCTGTCAAGATCATTGTAATTTTATACTAGCTGTAAAGATCAATGATATACTACTCTGTCTTGCAGCTGTTTAGATCATTGTATGGAGTTACACTACTCTGTCTTGTGACTGTGAAAATCATTGTGTGGCGTTAAAGTTTATACTTCTTTTTCTTGTGGCTGCCATGATCATTATGTGTAGTTTATCTTGTGTTTTTCAAGGTCATTGTGTGAAGTTTAAACTACTTTATCTTGCAGCTGACGAGGTCATTGTGTGGAGTTACATTACTTTATCTTGTGACTATCAAGGTCATTGTATGGAGTTTATACTACTTTGTCTTGTGGTTGTCAGTCATTGTGTGGATTTTACACTACTTTGTCCTGTTGCTGTAAAGATCATTGTGTGTAGTTCAGACTGCTTTGTCTTGTGGGTGGCAAGGTCATTGTGTGGAGTTTATACTCCTGTCTTGTAGCTGTCAAGGTCATCATGTGAAGTTTATATCTACTCTGCATTGTACCAGGTTTGTAGAACTGGCTTTCACTCTTACAGAAAGATGCCTAGCCATTGTAGAATATATCTGATGTTATCAATCCATCTTTATTCAAGTCTTCTTTGAACTGGAAAAACCAGATATTTTATTCTTTCAGGCAACCAAGGGCAGTTGGTCAGGCTTAATAAGATGGGGAAACCACTCTACTGTGTCTCTCTATATATTATGTATAAGATATTGTTCCTGTAGTTCTGTGATGTCAGGTCTTAGTCAGATATGACTGAGCTACCGTATAACAGTAGACGGTACTACCTGGTTTCTGTTAGCGCTGAACGTTGGGCGGCGCTTACCAAACCCGACACCCCACATTGTGCCAACGGCTTCGGGCGGAAGAGCGCAATTGGGAGGGTACAAGCCTTACCCTGGTGCGAGGAAATGCAAGCTAAAGACAAAATGTCATGGCAGGGCAGACCAGGCCCTAAGCCTTGGTTGGCGACTGGTCTAGGATCGAAGCTCCGACAGGCGGACAGTTAGAGCATTGCTTTGCTGATCCGGCAGCTTCTGCAGCTTGTCTTGTTCCAGATGTAGGGGTGTTACCTTTCCTCTGGAGTAAACTAGGCAGGCCGAGAGAGGGATCATGCTGCATGGGCAACACATGATCTCTATATTTTAGCCCAGGCTTTGTGCTATGGAGAGGCAATAACTCCATCCCTGGTCTTAACTGGTCTCGGAATCAAAGCGAGAGGCAACTGTTACGGGTTATAAGTCCTTGTCAGTTGGCGTAGACATGGGGCGCCACGCGTTGCCTCTGACGGTGGGAGACACCTATAGGTGTCACTGATCAGCTACCGCCCGCCTCAAGCTGGGCAGCCCCCAGCCAATTGGGTGCTGATCCGCCACAGCCTGCCTGCTTCAATGGGTGCTTGGGGCTAGGACAAAATCTGAATCGCAGGCTGTAAAACCAATGCACCAGGTACAAACAAAAATAAAAATAGAAACCTCAAGCTACGGCTTGCAACCTGGAACGTGAGAACCATGTGTCCAGGATTTTCCACTGACTTGACCAATATTGACTATGTGAGAAAAACGGCTGTGATTGATGCCGAACTCAATCGTCTAAACATTGATATTGCTGGCCTGCAGGAGACTCGCCTCGCTGAGGAAGGGTCACTCAGGGAAAAAAACTACACCTTTTTCTGGAAGGGTAGAGGGCAGGCAGAAAAAAGGCAACATGGTGTGGGCTTTGCAGTGAAGAATTCGCTACTGGGAATGATTGAAATTCCAGCAGGAGGAAATGAAAGACTATTATCCCTGCGCTTGGCAACCTCTTGTGGGTTTGCCACCATTATTACTGCATATGCACCGACACTCGATTCCTCTGATGATGTGAAGGATTCGTTCTACGAGGAGTTAGACTCCGTGATCAAGGCAGTTCCAAAATCTGACTACATTTATATGCTCGGTGATTTCAATGCTCGTGTGGGCAAGGACTCGAGTTCATGGCCAGTGTGCCTTGGAAAATACAACATCGGTCGCATGAATGAAAATGGGCAAAGGCTGCTGGAGCATTGCACCAGTAATGACCTATGTATTACAAACTCCTTTTTTAAAACAAAAGAGATGCATAAGGTCACATGGAAACATCCAAGATCCGGCCATTGGCACCAGCTGGACTTCATCATCACACGGAGACAACATCTGAACCATATATCATTGACTCGTAGTTACCACAGTGCTGACTGTGATACGGATCATTCTTTGGTTGTTGCAAGGGTTAGACTGAGACCAAAGAGAATCTACACAGCTAAACACAAATCTAGCCTCAGGATTAATATTATTAACACTCATGATCCTGAAAAGTGCTTTCAGTTTCAACAGCAACTTGAAGACGCTTTCACTGATACACCAGAAAATTGTACAGTAAATGAAAAGTGGGGTCAAATTAAGGAAACTCTTTATAAAACTGCCGTAGGGGTTTACGGCACTGTGGATCATAAGAGGCAGGACTGGTTTGCGGCCAACAGCGAGACTCTGCAGCCCTTGATTGATAAGAAGAAGAAAGCTCTCTTAAGAAACAAGGAAAGGCCAACGCGTAACACTCTGAGTGAGCTTAGGCAAGCTAGGAAGGATGTGCAAAAGGCTGCCAGTCAGTGTGCAAATGATTATTGGATCAAGTTATGTGAGTCCATTCAAATCGCAAGTGATAAGGGAGACATAAGAAGCGTGTATGAAGGAATAAAGAAAGCCTGTGGTCCAGTGATCAAAAGAAGTGCACCATTGAAAACCTTGACTGGAGAAATCATCACTGATAAGAAACAGCAGATGGACAGATGGGTAGAGCACTATTTGGAGCTTTACTCAAGTGAGACCAAACTAGCGGATGATGCCCTCAACGCCATAGAGGCTCTACCAACTCTTGACCACCTGGACACACTTCCCACCATAACAGAAGTTAAGTGTGCTATAAATGAACTTGCATCTGGCAAGGCTCCAGGTAAGGATGGGATTCCAATAGAGGTTATCAGGAGTGGGCAAGACACACTCACTATACAGATCCACCAGCTAATAGAGCTATGCTGGCGTGAAGGACAAGTCCCACAGGATTTCAAAGATTCAAGCATCATAACACTGTACAAGAACAAGGGCGATCGGAGCGACTGCAACAACTATAGGGGTATCTCACTTCTGTGTATTGTTGGAAAAGTATTTGCCAGAATTGTTCTGCGCAGACTTCAAGTCCTAGGAGATCAAGTCTACCCCGAATCACAGTTTGGCTTTCGACAGAAGCGGTCTACCACTGATTTGATATTCTCATTGCGACAAATGCAAGAAAAATGCCGTGAACAGAATCAATCACTGTTTATTGCCTTCATCGACCTCACAAAGGCATTTGATTTGGTCAGTCGTGAGGGTCTGTTCAAGGCACTAAAGAAGATTGGCTGCCCACCAACTCTTCTGTCCATTGTGGAATCATTCCACACAGGCATGAAGGGTATAATCAAGTTTGATGGTGCAACTTCTGAAGAATTTGAAATCAAGAGTGGAGTTAAGCAAGGTTGTGTACTAGCTCCCACCCTCTTTGGAATATACTTTTCACTTCTGCTGAAATATGCATTTCATGATCAGGATGGTGGTATATACATTCACTCACGCTCAGATGGCGGCCTCTACAATGCTCAGAGATTGAAGGCTAAGACCAAATTTAGGAGGGTACTGATCAGAGAGTTGCTTTTTGCAGATGATGCTGCAGTTACGACCCACTCTGAGGAAGAATTGCAATGTCTACTATCTGCATTCTCCAATGCTTGTTCTGAATTTGGTTTAACAATTAGCAAAAAGAAGACACAGATTATGTCACAAGGTGCACATGGGGTACCATCAATCTTTATTGACGACGCCGAACTAGAGATAGTAGACCATTTTACATATCTAGGATCAGTGGTAAATAGCAAATTATCCCTAGATCAGGAAATCAACATCCGGATTGGTAAGGCAGCAACAACAATGAACAGGTTAAGAAAAAGAGTCTGGGAGAACAGGAAGCTTACTGCCAAAACAAAAGTCCTTGTCTATCAAGCCTGTGTCCTTAGTACTCTTCTCTATGGCAGTGAAACCTGGACAACTTACTCACACCAAGAAAACAACTTAAACAGCTTTCATATGCGGTGTCTGCGAAGAATTCTTGGTATTAAGTGGCAAGACAAAATCACAAATACTGAAGTGTTGGAAAGATCAGGTTGTGTGACAGTTTATTCCATGCTCAGTCTTCGTAGACTTAGATGGATAGGACATCTTAGGAGGATGGATGATGGTAGAATACCAAAGGATATCTTTTTTGGTGAATTACAGATGGGTAAGAGATCTCAGGGTCGGCCTCTACTACGATACAAAGATGTGTGTAAGCGGGACATGATTGATACAGGCATTGATAATGCACATTGGGAGCAAGTCGCCGCTGAACGTGTTGCATGGAGGGCAAATATCAGAAATGGAATAAAGTCAAAGGAGAAAATTATTGCAGAAAAGTCACACACCAAGCGTTTGAGACGTAAGATGGTGCATGATGGTGGAAATGACCACGTGTTTACATGCACCCACTGTGAACGGAAATTTACAGCGCAAATTGGCCTTATCAGTCACACTCGCTACCGCCATAGTTAAAAGTTATTATGCCTTTTTAAAGCACAAACTATCGTCTGTCAAGACGGCAAGGTGCCAATGTGTGTAGTTCTGTGACTCTGATAAAATAGACACCAGATATTGTTCACATTTTTATTGGAGTTGTCTGGGAAGGGTTTATTTTCATTTTCATAAACTTGATGTGAGAGCTGGAAAGATTTGTGGAAAGAGATTTAGAGGAAGACAACTAGTGAAGATTCATAGCAGTCTTGTTTTATGGTATAGAAGCGTGTCAGTGCACAAATTTGATACATGCTATTGAAAACCACAAGCTGTGATGAAGTATGATCACCTATGCAAGTTGGCAAAGCACTTGATAATGATGATAATGTCTAGAAAGGAACAGTAGCAAGAAATATTTTGGGTCACTCAACCTTATGCTTGTTCTAGTATATGTGAAGACAAACACTTCTCACCCTCATCTTGACTACCATAACATTAACTTTGTTTACATAAGATAAGAAAGAGTTTAGTTCTTTTCAGTAAACATATGTTGTCAACAACATACTTAAAGATATTTTTTCTAGATTTTCCACTTTCATATAATCTATATTATTTGTTTGCTTATTTCATCATATATTTAATTTCATCGTGGCAATATTTATCAACACAGATCATGTGGAGAAAGGACAAGAAAAGACTTGAAATTGAGAATAATCCTCGTTTTGTGGTGACTGAAAAAGGAAGTTTGCTCATTCAGTTTGTGATGCTAGAGGACAAAGGATATTATCAGTGTGTTGCAAGAAATGTTGCAGGCAGACGTGAAAGTGAAGAGGCACTCTTGACTGTCACAGGTAAATTAGTTGTATAGCTGCAAGCTTGAGGTGTGTTTGTTAGACTATTTAACTGCAGCTTGTCTGAGGAATTGTCTTTGAAACAAAACACACAAGGCCTCCAATATTTGTTTGTCTAACATTAGGTGATCAGACAAGCTAAACCATCTTCTGGCTATTCTGAGCAACTATGATCGTACCTTACTATCTCTGTTCTTAATCTCTATAATGCATCTTCTGTTTGTTGTTATAATTACCCCCAAATATCCTATCTATATCATGTGACTATCAAGGTCATTGTATGGAGTTTATACTACTTTGTCTTGTGGTTACCGGCATCATTGTGTGGACTTTACACTACTTTGTTTTAGCTTAGTTAGTTTAGTTTAGTCGATGGATCAACATCATGGACACACATGTGTAACCCATAAGTGCTCAGTTCTACTCCTAACTCAAGCCTGAATCCGGAGAATCTCAGATCAGTGCACAAACTCTGTAGCACCAGTGAGAATCCTGAAATACTTTGGGTAGATTTTTAACTCGAAACTTTGCCCGCTCACTTGGGGCATTCACTTGGCGTGCGTTCATCACCATTCGCATTTGCGAACACTATCAAGACAAGTCACCTGAACAAGTCAAGAAGCCTGATATGGGGGAGGAAGATGGCACATGGCAAGAACACCAAAGACATGTGGTATCTAAGATGTGCAGCGTGGGAGCAGACAAAGCCGTAAATAATGTGTATTCTCAGTGGAGAGAACTTTCATGTGAGCTGCAACAAAGAACCTGAAACTACAGTCACTACTGAAGCTATCACAAGGAAGATCGACTACAACCCACCACAGACAAGAGCCAACACAGCTGAGAAGGAGAAGAAAAACACCAGAGTCGGAAACAGTCAGATGGGTTGCCAAGCGTATTCAAGTGGAGCTGTGAGATGAACAAATCATGAAGCAGCTACAAGAAGAGAATCTCAACATCCGAATCTTGAAGGCGGAGCAGATCTTGACATACTCAAAGATCCCTACCGCGCGGGCGGTGGTGACGACTGAGGGCAGCGAGATACCACGCCAGGTATCGATAGACAAGAAAATACATGAACCTGAAGGATTCATACCAAGTATTACTCAATGTTCCAGATGCCAGAGGGCCGGCCACAGCAGAGCAGCATGTCGCAGTAAGACGGAAATTTGCCGGTACTGTGCCAATCACCACACCTTCAAGGAGTGTCCGCTGGCCTAGCTGGACACGGACTTCCGAGCACCCAACAACAAAAGAAAGTGCGCCAACTGCCTGGGCAAGCATGGAGCAAGATACTTGGGCTGTCCATACCTCCAAAGACATAGGGACGTCTTAAAGCAATGTGAAGGTGCGAGACAGCCACGTGCATCTCGCAAGCTGAAAGAGCACAACTACAAAGCCAGATTGATGAGTTGAAAAAAGTCAAGCTACTTCAAACACTGGCAATGACCAGCGACAATGAAAAAGCTGCTTGCTGAAATAAAGGAGATCCAGCAAAACATCAAACAAGAGATGGAACATATGGCACAGACGACAAAGAAGAATGAAGAAATTCTACGTGACATCAAGGCAGAGAGAGAAATGTTAAGAACTGAAAGGGAGCTAACCCAAATCAAACCAGCAGAAGCCATGGAAAAGATCACAGAAAAGCTGCAAGATGAAATCCAACAAAAGACCGAGCCGGAACTGCAAGCTAAGGCCCAAGCATCCCAACCATGACTAAGCAGCCCAACCATGACGCCCTAGAGGGAATCACTATCCCGTCGAATCTCTGAAGGGGGCACAGAATACCCACAGAATACCCACTTCCACCTACCCTGGTGGAGTGCCAAGAATCGGCTAGCAGGGAGGAACTCCAGTGCACGGAATTCAGAAGGCGCTGGGAAGAAAAATAAAAGAAGAAGCCCAAGAAATTCAGGGGGAAACGATGGAATACCCAGTCTTACACTATGACTGTGAGACAGATTTCGATTACTATATAGATGACAGTGACATCGTCCCATGGCTGACCACGGAGGAAGAAATCATAAGGCAGCAGATACTTAAAGTCGACGGTAAAAACAGGTGCAAGGAGGAAAATGAAAACATTGAAAAGCTCCTACAGAAAATACATAAAATGGAGGCAAAAAGATCAAATAAAAAGTCCTTTTAAGGACTGCAACCGGTCAAGCCAGACGAGCCAGGAGGCTTCACTATCAAAAGAAACCACCAGAGGAGACGGGAACAAAGGATAGCTGCCAACCACTCCCCCAGCTGGCGTCACGGACACAAACGCTTACATAACCAGTCTGAGATAGGACTTACTCGTAAGAGTGCACAAGTCAAGAAAGAGGGTAAAATACCCACAAAAACCATGGATCTCAACAATAAGCGAAGCTGAGGAGGCAGGTTAGATGAGACCAAATTTGGAATTATTGTTTTTTCGAAAACTGGAATTGGAATTGCCTCGCTTGGTTATTCATTTTTCCTTCTGTGTTATATGGACATAATAATCAGATTGCTACTGGAACTATTAGTGTTGGAACTCTTCGCTGGCTGCTGAGGATGGGGACGGAGCGCTTATGGGAATGTCCCGAATGCTATGATGTCGGTTCCTAAATTAATCAATCAATCAATCAATCCTTCTGTTGTAAAATAAACATGTTGGTGTTATTTTTTTTCTCTGATATAACAATTGTTTGTTTTCTTGATATTCAAGAAAAGTCCTTTTTATACTGTCTATACAACAATGTCCAATAGTTGTTGAAGATATTTTGTATTTTCGGTCATCAATACTAAGTCATGGGCATAATGCAGATTGTTTTTATGATAAAGTCCAACTCACATTCTTGGTTGATCTGTGATCACTGGTCACTCTCTCCCTGCCTCTCCATTCTCTCCAGGCAACAATGGTGTTCTTGCACACTGAGCAGAGCATGCTGGTATATTATTATACTTAGTGGGTGAATTTGTGTAATCGCTAGCAGGCTACACTGATAATGTCATGAGTGCAGACTGTAAATTTGTCAACAGATCACAACAGCAAAAAATAAATGCTAGTGTTGACTGTGAAGTCCTGTAAAGGATATGCAACTAACTTTTTTTTTTTACTCTGCTCTGCTTTGCTTTTTTGTCCACATGTCAATACTCTCGATACCAGTATGAATTCAATTTGCACTCAATTCAAGTTCGTACTGGTACTTCAATGAGTTTTCTTGCTTTTTGACTTATTGTGAAATAATTGGTTCTATGTAACATTTATTGGAGGTGGTGGAAAATTTTGAATATCTTGGGTCATTGATTACTAACAAAGGTGACACAATTAAAGAAATTAAACGACGACTATCAATTGCTCTTCAAAGACTAAAATAACTTAATAAATTATGGAGTGGGACAGATAGAACTACAAAAATTTGATTTTTAAGAGCATGCATCTTTCCCATTGCAACATATGCCTGTGAGACCTGGTCTTAGTAAACAAGCTGAACAACGCATAAATGCTTTTGAATATAAATGTTATAGATGAGTTCTAAGAATATCTTGGGTAAAGAAAAGAACAAATGCACCCATACTTCAAGAGCTGAATATTGAAGAGGGTTGGCTATTAAAGAGGTTAAAACAAAAGAAAATTGATATATTTTGGTCAATTGAAACGTCACGAAAGTTTGGAGAGAGTTGAGTTGAGTTGAGTCAAGAACCAGCATCACTGCACTCAAGACATTCCCATACGTGCTCAGTCCCCTAGTTCAACAGCCAGCGAAGAGTTATACTACTAATCGTTCCCACTGCTATCTGATTAAATGTTCTCCTGGTCTTCCCTCTCAGTTTTGAGATTCTTCCAGAACCCCTGCCGATCCCCCACAATCTCATTCTTTCCACATATGGGTTCTCAATCTATTCCTCCACCTTCTCCACCTGGTCCCACAAGCGCTCGACCACCTCCCCCTTGGAGAGAACAATAATGGAGGGGTATATGCCTTGGAAGAGAGGAAGAGGAAAACCAAAGAGAAGATGGGTGCAGGATGTGGTGGATGATCTCCAGATGGGTGTATCAGACGAGGGGCATCTTGATTGTGATCGAGCAGTTTTCCGGATGGTTGTAGAAATGTGGTTTCTGAGGAAAATGCAAAGAATACCATGGACAGACAGAAAAACCAATGAAGAATCAAGAAACAGATGAAGATCGTAAACTGATTAGAGTCATTAGACAGTCAAAATTTGTTGGGCATGTTATGAGAAGAAATGACTTGGAGAACTTGGTTATGACTGGCAAGATCGAAGGGAAGAGACCAAGGGGAAGACCGAGAAGTAAATACCTGGATGGCTTGGCCAAGTGGCATGGTCGAGACAGGAACACTGAGCTGATCCACGACTCTGGTGATCAAGTGAGATGGCAAAACATGACCGCCCATGCTTACCAGCATGGCACATGATGGATGGATGTTATGGCAGCGAGGTTCTGCAAAGGACATGCTACTGAATGAATGAATGAATGAATGAATGCTTGTAAAATTTCACAAATGTATAACTTCAAATGATAAAAATTTGGTGCCAACATTTATATTTATATTATACATTTTGCTGTAAGATTTTTGTTTGTTTTTGTTTTTAAATCTTGTTGCATTAAAGTTTTAATACGATCATCTTTTAATATTTTTCTAATTTTTTCACAGTTATGCAAATTGATCAATTATTTATCAAAATAATTATATACTTTTTAATTGAGTAGATAAATATCAACACATTCTTATTTCCTTTTCCCAGCTTTGGCAGAATCAGCAGAACCAGATCTGGAGATAATTGGAGGTGTCAATGCTGGCAAAAAATCAGCTGGAGGTGCCAAACTCAGGGCAACACGTCAATCAAATAAAACATATTTCACTACAGAGCCTCAAGAAAAGTATTTTATTACAAAAGACAAGCCACTTATCATTGACTGTGGAGTTGTTGGAGGTGATGTTCTAACATTCAGGTCAGTGTTTGCTTTGTAGAACATGGGCTTTTTTTTTTTCCAACTTCCAGCTCATTTGACACCAAGAAACTCGCCATGTGCTCATTGGTTACTTTGAAGCCACATATCTTTCTTACCCCTTTCTGTCCCAGGTAACTAATTACTTTACAGTAATAACTGCATTTACTGGAAGTGTCCTAGACAATTGTTACTTGACCTTATAATAATAGCAATCAGAAATGTTATAGGTTATTGTTTACTTTACAGTAATAATTGAATTAGTCAGAAGTATCCCAGGTAATTACGTTACAGGAATAACAGAATCAATCTGAGGGCCCTGGAATAATAACACGGGCAGTAGGAGTTTCTTTAACAATAGTTTAGGCCAGAAGGAGTTAATAACTAGGACAGAGTAACAATATATATTATTTTCTAATGTTTCCTGTGCACACATGTTGAAGGACAAATTTAATTATGTTGTACTGCTTTGCAGAATTGTCTCTTTAATATGTCTTCTGTAGATAATCATTATCATCATGTGCCCTGCCAAAAGGCATGGGCACTCATGTCTCTCCATAGATCTCGTCCTTGGTGTTCTTGATCATTTCTACTTCTGACATTCCCATGGGCCACCATCTTATATCATTTCATTTCTCCCTGACTGCCTCTGTCTCCGCTTCTTCCTCCATTGATCTAATGCCTCTCTTTTCATTATATGACCAGAGAACATCTTTGTCTCTTTCTCATATTTGTGTATAATGTTCTTCTTCGTTAGTCCGAAATGTTTGTTTTGGATATAAATGCATTGTGCCTGTTTACAGCAGATCTGCTGTATTTGCTCCTTTCGACTGACACAAATGACTTCTTGAGGTGTTTTCATATCACATTAAACTTCCCAGGTAATAATTACTCTGGCTGTCTATGTATTTTCAATACTTGTCTAAAAAACACCACTTGCACTATTCATCTGAAAAATCACATCTCAGCTGCCTCCAAGCCTTTCCTAATTTATTCATTCACATTACATGATTCACTGCCATACAGCAGGACAGGTACAATATAACATTTCAGTATTACATGCAATGAAATGATTTAATGCAAGCGATTATTTTTCATCTTCTGTAATAAATCACTTTCATTGAATGTCAGAAAGTGATCATTAAAATATGACATCAAAGCTGTTCTGCTTTATGGCAGTGAATATTGAGCATATTTGTTAACATAATTAAGCCAATTTTAAAAGCAATTTATTAATTATGTACAATCTGCTGTATGTAAATGGGATATGTACAGGGTGTATTTTTAATGACTGTGGGGTTTTGAATATATTGCCATTCCAAGTTTTGTATTTACCTTTTATGTTGCATGAACTCCACAGAGGATGAATACAAAACTTAGAACGGCAGTATTTTCAAAACCCCACATTCAATAAAATATACACCCTGTAGATGGTGTACACAAAACAATACATGACAAATCCAGTCTGTCTCAGGTAGTCTGTCTTCTTCATCAGATTTGTTAGGCTATTTAAGCTAACTTTTCCAGCAGCTTACTAATTGTGTATAATTTGTATGTTTATGTCTATGGTGAATATGCATTGTATCAATACACTTTTTATAAGAGGGTCTGTGGATAGTATAAGCAAAACAGTACATGACAAATCCACAAAATGGCACACCTCTAGTGTAGTGTTGATTAGCCAGAGAAGCAGTTATGATTATATCATAAGAAAGCAGCCATGAAATGTATTTGTTAACAAAGTGACATCCTCGCATTTTAGGCAAATCCATTAGTTTATGATAAGCAAAATAAATTATTCTAAAGTTTATTTTAAATTATTATTTATTTTTTTTAAAACTCACATAATTAGAAATCTTTTTGTTTGTTAATTTCAGGTGTAATGGGAAAAGAATGGAACGTGATCGACAGACAATCAACCAAGGCTTGGACGCCTCAAACAAGAGGGTAATACAGGTAAGTTCCTTTGATCCTAAAATGACATTTTTAGTATTTAAAGTTAATTAAATAAATAAGAAATACAGAATAGCAAGATAAGAAACATAGCTATTTTCCTGTAAGACTGACCAGTATCTCTGAATCTTTTGTTCACTTGGACTCATCTGAACTTAATTTTTTATTCACCTTTGTTTATTTGTTTGCTCCAAATCAATATTTATTCAGGCTGTTTATCCATGCTGGTTTTGTTTTTCTAAAATACATTCTTGTCCATTTCCATTGGTTGTAATAATTTCCTGCTCTGCGTTTGATTATCTCTTTCATTCGTCTATACGAGTATATAGGATCATCTTGAAGCAGCAGTTTATTCAGGCTATTATTTCTGGAAACATATATTCATCTGTAATATTATATTTTATTTCTCAAATGTTGTTTGTTTCTGATATATATTTTCCTCATTCCTACTCATAAAAGCAAGCTTTACTCTACTCATTGTCAGTTGCATGAAGTCTTTTTACAATCCTATTATTTATTCCTTATATGTGTTGTATATCATCTTGGAATTTCCCCCCAAAATTTAAAGCTCCTTAAAATGCAAAAGTGTATGTACATGCATGCACACATGCATGTATGTTCACACAAACACGCACATTCACTGTTTAAGGCTATCACTTCTGGGAGCCTGTGACTTTGGGGATACTAAAATGCCGTTTTATAATTCCTTTGATATACTGATTCTAGGGTTCAAAATTAGCCATGGACGATTTGAAAGCAAGACTGCTTTGCATTGATTTAGATTGTATGAGACATTGGCCATTCAGAAAGCAATAGCACACTGCTGAACTAAATTTACCCTAGTCAATCACAAACAGCCAATGAATGCGATATCTTTCTTCCATTTCACTACCATTTATCCAATGTCAGGTTTATGTTTAATTTAAAAACTAAACATCACTGCATGCTCTGCTCTTTTATCTTCATGTTTATTTTATTTCCCATCATATAACACTTATGAATGTGATACTGAAAAGTCTGTGAGGTTCTAAAGAAAGAAAACATACAGCTTCTTGTTACCCTTCTCATATTACAATAGAAGAAATTCTCTGAATCAGTGTGTGTATGTGTGACGGGCAACTTTTTTATGTAAGGCAAAAGAAGTCATGACAGTAAGATAGAAACAAGATGGCCAAAGGCAAATACAGAGACTTGCCAACTATCACCTTAATTCAAGCATGCACAGACAATGCAGAAGTCATGTACCATGGATAAATAGAATATTTCTACCAGTATTCTGTTAATAGTGTCAATTATTGACAGTGTCAACATAGCAAGTGAGGAAGATCAGTATCATTGGGAGTGCGCCTTAATAGCTAAATCTCAGTTTATAAATTCTTAGGGGGGGGGAGAGATAATGATAATAAACTAAGCAAGTGATAAATCAATCCCCCGTGGTGAAACCTCACTTCAAGAGATGGATTCTTACACCTATTTAGATAGAATGTAGAAAAACTTGGAACAGGTAAATGTATCAGAATAAGAATGAAATGGTAAGAAGAGCATATAAGCCACTAGGAAATCTGAGGAAGTCAAAAGAAATTAAACTTAGCATCAAACTTAGAATATTCAATTCCAAGGTTGAAGCAGTAGCACTGTGTGGATTAGAAACATTGGGAATGACTAAAATGCTCACACATACACATAATGCTTACACATAAACATAATGCTTACACATAAACATAATGCTTACACATAAACATAATCCATCCATCCATCATGTGCCATGCCGGTAAGTGTGGGCGGTCATGTTCTGCCATCTCACTCGATCAACAGAGTCGTGGATCAGTTCCGTGTTTCTGTCTCGACCATGCCACAAGGCCAAGCCATCCAGATACTTGTTTCTAGGTCTTCCCCTTGGTCTGTTCCCCTCGATCTTACCAGTTGTCACCAAGTTCTCCAAATCATTTCTTCTCATAACATGCCCAAAAAATTGTGACTATCTACGTCTAATGTCTCTGATCAGTTTACGATCTTCATTTGTTTCTTGAAGGACTTGTTCATTGGTCTTTCTGGCTGTCCATGGTATTCTTTGCATTTTCCTCAGAAACCACATTTCTACAGCCATCAGATGTTTTTCAGCCTGGCTGCTCATTGTCCAAGCTTCACATCCATATAAAAGTACAGGTTCTATGTAGCATCTCAACACTCTTTTTCTCGTTTCAATTGACATCTTTTTATTGGTCAGTATGTTTTTCATCTTGCTAAAGGCTTCTTTTGCCATGGCGATCCTTGTTCTAATCTCTTCAAGGCATCTCTCATCAGATGTTATTACTGTTCCGAGATAATTGTACCTATTCACTTGTTGAAGAGTATTCCCATTTACTTGTATATTACACTGGTATTTCGTTCTTCCTAGTGACGACCATAATCTGTGTCTTTTTACAATTTAATTCTAACCCTTGTTGTTCACTGTGTGTAACAACCGCATCTACTAAATTTTGCAGATCCTGTTCATTGTCTGCAATCAAGACTGTATCATCTGCATATCTAATGTTATTGATGCATCGTCCCCCAATGTTGATTCCTTCCATATTTTCAATATTTCTGAAAATATTTTCACTGTACAGGGAAAACAGATCTGGAGACATTACACATCCCTGTCTCACACCTCTCTTAATAGGCTGATATTGGCTTACTTCATTATCAACTCTTATGGCAGCTTGTTGTTTCCAATATATGCTTTTTACAAGTCTAAGGTCTTTCCCATCAATTTGTAGATCTTCAAGCATCCTTATCATGTTGACATGTCTCACTTTATCAAAAGCCTTTGTGTAGTCAATAAAGCAAAGGTGTAGATCTTTGTTTACTTCTATAGAACGTTCGATTATGGTTCTCAGTATATACACAGCATTTACAGTACCCTTGCCTACTACAAACCCACATTGTTCTTCTCCTATTTCAGGTTGTATTTTCCTCCTAACTCTTTGCATGATAATTCTTAGCAAAATCTTCGTGATGTGACTCATTATACTAATTGTTCGATGTTGATCACATTCCAAGGCTCCTGATTTCTTTGGGATTGCAATAAATACAGAATTACATAACTCATGAGGTATATTTCCAGTACCATATATTGTATTAAGCAGACTGGTAACTTTATCTATTCCATATTCTTCTAAAGCATTAATCATTTCTGTTGTGACGCTGTCTGGACCGGGGGTCTTGCCAGATTTCATATGATTAAGAGCATTCTGAACCTCCATCTTCAAAATTGCTGGCCCTTCATTGTTATTTTGAACAATATATTGTTCGTCTCTGTTATCGTCATAAAGGTTTTTCACGTAATCTGACCATACATGTAAAATCTGATCTTTTTCTATTATGACTCTTCCATCTTTTGTCTTTAGGCAGCCTGCTGATGTACGTGTTCTTTGATTAGTAATCTCCTGAATTCTTTTGTGCATTAGTTTCGCATTTTTACTGTTGTGTTGTTTTTCAATTTCTCTGCAATTTTTCTCAAGCCATGTTTCTTTTGCCTCCTTACATAAGGTTCTGACTTTTCTGTGAATTTCTTCATATTTCGCAGGATTATTTTTGTTCTGTCTTCTTGTTTCCATTAGTTGTAAAATTTCTTCAGTCATCCATGTCTTACGGCCCACTTTCTTTACTTTTGGAAAAGTTTTTTCTGCTGCACAACTGATTGAATTCTTCAGCATTTCCCATTGATCATCTACATCTTGAAATAGGATCTCTAGACATAATGCTTACACATAAACATAATGCTTACACATACACATAATGCTTTCACATACACATAATGCTTACACATAAACATAATGCTCACACATACACATAATGCTTACATATAAACATAATGCTTACACATAAACATAATGCTTACACATAAACATAATGCTTTCACATACACATAATGCTTTCACATACACATAATGCTTACACATACATACACATAATGCTCACACATACACATAATGCTTACACATAATCATAATGCTTACACATAAACATAATGCTTACACATAAACAACAAACATTTATGAACTGGTGCCTGCACAGAAAGAAGGCAAAATAGAACCACCAGTGTCAAGCTCATGGAGTGGATGACAGCATGGCTGAATGGATAAGAACTCTCGCTCTCAAATTTCTGCTAATACTATACAGGAAGGCTCCACTGTACGTCGCTTCGGTTTACGTTATTTCGCTATAATATCATTGTCACAATGGGATATAACTTCATTTTATGTCGCTACGTTCTGCTATAATGTCGTCATCTGTGTTGCTATGCTGCGTTAACGTTGCAATTCTACATTTTGTGCAGTGCGTTTTTCCAGGATTTTATCGTGTAATCACCCATAATTATGAGTTCAAAGCCCACAGTTAAGTGCTGATAGTGTGTCTGGTTTAAGAGAACCAGGAAAAGTGTTACTCTTGAGGTGAAGTTAGATGTGTTATGTCGTTTTGAGGCTGGCGATCGGGCTGTCTATGGTTTACCTTCAAGCTCGGTAAAGATAATTTGTGCAGGTGCTGACAAAATCAAAGAGGGTGCTAATAACATAACCCCTTTGAGTGCTTCCAAGATCACTGGTACCAGAAGTACTCTTATGGATAACATGGAAGCACTATTGGTCATCTGGATTAAAGACCAGAACCAACGTGATATGCCTGTGAGCAAGATGGCTGTCCAAGAGAAAGCAAAGTCTCTCTATAAAGATCTAGCTAAGAGAAGTGGGTGAGATTAGTACTAGTAGTGCTGATGATAGTTTTGGAGCGAGTCATGGTTTTAATGCCTCTATGTCCCAATAACTCTACCACTCACCCTCCAACCCAGCTCTATTTAGCTAATAAATATCAACAACCTATCAAAATAAACATTACATAATACACTGTATTTCATTTAATTCTATGGGAATTAGTCTTTTTGCTATATGTCGTTTCACTTAAAGTCGCGTTTTCCAAGAACATACCCCCGACGTTAACTGGGGCTGTCCAGTACCTTAATGGAGGATAAAGTGCAAAAGAAGAGGAAGAAGCTACAAAACTAGCAAAACACGAAGAAATTGATGGATAAATTATATCAAGATTATATTACACAAACAAACTGAATGCAGTCAAAGTCACATATTTAAAAAGTCTTACATCATTGTCCCCATTTTCATTAATTATTTGAAGACCAGAAACATTTAACATGGCCACTTTAACTCTTTCTGCCCCAGAAGGTCACTGCAGCTACCTAATGGGGGAACAATTATAACAACAAAACCACTAGGGTTACTTTCTCAAGAGCCAAAACTACACACCTTGCAAAATGCAAATATATTCCCAGAGTTTTATATTACGCTCTGGCTAACATAAGAAGTGCAATCACACATTGCATGTTGACTAGTTCACATAAAGAATGAATGCCCATTCACACAAGGTGCATTGTTTGGGGAGGTTAACAACATGATACATTTTTTGCATTTATCTATATTGTTTCTTTATTACATTTATAGTTAGTGGCATCTGTGGCTTTGGGGTTAGTGAAGCAGTTTTACAATTCTCTGACACACCTGGTCAAGGGTTTGAAATCAGCCCCAGGAAATTTGGAAGCAGATTTCTTTGTGTTGATTTTAATGGTAAGATGCATCAGCCATTCAGAAAGCAATGGCAAACTATTGAATGTAAAATTTTGTAGCACATCGCAAACAGCCAAACCATGCTGAAGGACCTGTACAGGACATGCAACCATATTATTACTTATCATAGTCTTTTTCCTCCTGTCAGCTGTGTAATACTTATTATTTATTTTTCTCATTTTTGTCATTCCAGTCTCAGATAAAACTTACTTATTCCGAGGTGCAAGCATTTATGGCAGAATTTGGTGATAGGCAAATATATCAATGCGTCTGTGTTGCCTGGTACCAAGATTCTGGAGTTCCCAATAGTTGGGGCAGGATTGACTCTCGTGCCACCAATGGTTTTGTTCACCTGGCATGTAAGTAACATGTACTCAAAGGTAATTCATTGTTCATACTTGTCTGGTCATCATATGTTCAAATCCCCTTAAAGATGGGGATTTAAAAAAAATTAAATCCTTACCCGTCAAGATGAGGATTTTTGTTTAAATTTACCTGGGCTCCCAGGTTAATGCAACCTAAAGTGGGCACCAGAAAATATCCTGAGAAGTAAAGGCAGCCATCGTAATAATGACAACATTACCCAGTGCTATAGAAAACAAAGGAGTATTAATTAGCAATAGCAATTGCTAAAGGCATTAATACCACAGACATCAATGAAAAAAATATCATAAATAAAAAAGCCGAAGAAGAAGGAACAGATGACATAAAATTCTAAAACTAACGGACATTAGAAGAAAAAGAAGTACATAAAATCAAATGAATATATAAGAATCAGCATCATCAGCATGTGCCATGCCAATAAGCGTGGGTGGTCATGTTTCTTCATTTCATATGATCACCAGTGTCGTGAATTAGCTTCATGCTCTTGTCTTGACCATATCACGTAGCCAAGCCATCCAGGTATTTACTTCTCTGCCTTCCCCTTGTTCTTTGCCCCTCAACCATGCCAGTTGTTATCAAGTTCTCCAATTTATTTATTTCCATAACATGTCAAAAAAATTGTGATGTCTATGTCTAATTTCTCTAATCAGTTTACAGCTTTCATTTGCTTCTTGTAGGACTTGGTCTTTGGTTTTTCTGTCTGTCCATTGTATTCCTTGAATTTTCCTCAGAAACCATATTTCCAAAGCCATAAGATGTTTTTCAGCTTGTCTGCTCATTGTCCACACTTCACATCCTTACAAAAGTATAGGTTCTATATAGCACTTCAACACTCTTTTTCTTGTTGCAGTTGATATCTTTTAATTGGTCAATATGTTTTCTATCTTGCAAAAATGCTACGTTCGCCGTGGTGATTCTTGTTCTAGTCTCTTTAAGGCACCGCCCATCAGATGTTATGACTGTTCCGAGAATGTTGTACTGATTCACTTGTTTAAGAATACTCCCATTTACCTGTATATTACATTGTGGTACTTCTTTTATTTAAGAATAGATATATAGTGTGAACATATAAGGCAGCAAAATAAGTCTGGTCACGTAGTCAGTGCAAGAATATTGGGAAACAAAGGGAAGATATAAAATCTTATGTACAGAAAGATACAGGGATTTGTGGAAAGTAAAGGCACAAGCAACACCATATACATTTTGAGAACATTAACAGAAAGAATGATTGAAATAAACATAGATCTATTTTTGTGATTTATTGACTACACTAAAGCATTTGCTTAGGTGAAACATGAATAAATAATACAAAATATTACAAATTTAAAACATTGATAGTAAAGATCTAAGAATAATAAAAACATATATTGGCAGCAAAGAACTGTCATAAGAATTGACAAAATATAAACAATAAACATGGTGTTAGACAAGGTTTTGTACTATCAACTGATACGTTCAATCTGGACAGTAAAATAACAATGAGATTCATACTAGATATGCCAGGAATACCAATTACTGGGTATAATGTAAACAACCTGAATTATGTTGATGGCATGGTTTTGGTTGCTGAAAATGAATGCAGCCACAAGAAATGATACAAATAATTGCAATAGAAAGTCAAAACAAAGTACATAGGCTCAAAAACAGAAAAACAGAAATATTAGTAATTACAAAGAAAAAATGTATTCATAAATACAATATCAAAGTGAATAGAACCAATCTGAAAGAAGTCAATGTATTTAAGTATGTAGGTACTTTAATAACAGCAGATGGAAAATGTATTACGGAAGTTAAATGTAGAATAGCCCAAGCAAAGGAAATATTTCACAACTTGAAGAATATTCTGATATTTTTCTCTGTAAATCTAGGTGAGGAAAATATTTCTTATGAGCTATATTAAGCCATGACTCTGGTGATCGAGTGAAATGGCGAGTCATGACCGCCTACGTTTTCCGGCATGGCACATGATTGATTGATTGACTGATATTAAGCCAGTACTATTGTTCAGAAGCAATTCATTAATAATAATGAAACAAGCGATGGACTATGTCAAAGCTGCAAAGATGTAGTTGTATAGATTAATGATGATAATACCATGGATGGATAGAAAAAGTTATAAATATATCCTGAGTTTTCAAAGAGAACTGGTTACTGTCGTCAGAAGAAGACAGTCCACATTCTTTGGGCTTGTCATGAGAACTGGAAACATGAATCATGCCGTCGCAACAAGAAATTTAGAGTTAAGAAGAGGTAGCCGACTCCATGGCTAAAGGCTTGCGAACGCTGTTTGTGAGCCGGGTACCAGGCGTTTGAAGCTCAGCTGCGACCGATTTGCGCAGCAGACTGTGTCGCGTTGTGTTTTAACATGCTGGTATGGGAGCTGGCCATTCAGAAAGCAATAGCAAACTACTCAACGTAACACTTGCCTAGTACATCAGCAGCAGCTGAATAATGCTGGTGTTGACTGCAACATGCCGTAAGGGATACGCAACAACAAATAATAATTAAGAGGTAGTGAATTGTTAGTTTTGAATGAGCATTTTCATAGTCTCATTTTGTATTTATTTTTAAATATTTTCATTTAAGCAAGATTTACTTTCCCATAACTGAACAGCATTTAATAGGAATATAGCATAGTTATGAAACACATTTATTGTTTTCATTATTCTAGACCTAGATGAAGTTTTCCAAGCTGAGCCAAGTGATGTCATTAGCTGGTCTCAACACTGATGCCACTTTGGCTTGCTGAACCCCCCAGAGGTCAACCAAGTCCATGGGTGAGTAACTCTTAAAAGACATAAAACTAGAGACATAAAATATCACATTGATACTTGCTTTAGTTAATATAGTAATTAATTTCAGTGTTTTAGTTTTTAGTTTGTTTATGCATATTTTTGTTAGGCCTTAGTCAGATATGACTGAGCTACCATATAACAGGAAGATAATACTACCTGCTTTCTGTAGAGTCAAATTTTGGGTGGCGCTCATCAAACCCGACACCCCACATTGTGCCAACGGCTGTGGGTGGAAGCGTGCAAATGGGTACAAGAGTACAAGACTTATCCTAGTGCAAGGAAATGCAATCCAAAGAATGAATGTCATGGCAGGGCAGACCAGGTCTAAAGCCTTGGTCTGCAACTGTTCTATGGTTGAAGCAATGACAGGTGGACAGTTAGAGCATTGTTTTGCTGACCTGGTAACTTCTGCAACTTGTCTTGTTCCATATGTGTTGGTGTTACCTTCCCTCTGGAGTAAACCAGGCAGGCTGAGAGAGGAAGCATGCTGGGTGGGCAGCACCTGGTCTCTGGGTCTATACAATTCAACCCAGGCTTGTGCATCATGGAGAAGTATAACTCCATTCCTGTTCCCTGCCATGGGTTGTAGTTATTATGCCTTTTTTTTTTTTTTGAAGCAGAAGGTAACAAACTATCCTCTATCAAGATGGAAATAATGTGTATTGAAGGAAACTGGCTTTAAAATGGGGACCCTGTATTAGGGAATCGTTAAATATGTGTGTTTTGTTCACATATTCTGTTTTGTTTTATGTTTATAAAACTTCTTATAGTCCACGTCGTGTGCATTGGTGATCATATCTATCCACAGCCCTCTATCTTGTGTGCTGCCAAACATTTCTGATACTGATATTTCTCCATGCCATAATGTCAAATTGTCTAGTATCTCCTCTCTTGTCTCCCCCTACTTCTCACTTCTCCTCCTCTCCAACTTTCCCGTTGTGATGACTCTGGCTTTCCCCTTCTCATGACATTCCCAAGAATATGGTCTCCTTCTGCTACCAGTAAACAGTTCACTTTGTGAGTTAACTTCTTTCAAGATACCTTCATTGCTCTTTCTATCTGAGGTAACTTCTTTCAAGATACCTTCATTGCTCTTTCTATCTGATTTAACTTCTTTCAAGATACCTTCATTGCTCTTTCTATCTGAGGTAACTTCTTTCAAGACACCTTCATTGCTCTTTCTATCTGAGGTAACTTCTTTCAAGATACCTTCATTGCTCTTTCTATCTGAGGTAACTTCTTTCAAGATACCTTCATTGCTCTTTCTATCTGATTTAACTTCTTTCAAGATACCTTCATTGCTCTTTCTGATTTAACTTCTTTCAAGATGCCTTCATTGCTCTTTCTATCTGATTTAACTTCTTTCAAGATACCTTCATTGCTCTTTCTATCTGATTTAACTTCTTTCAAGATACCTTCATTGCTCTTTCTATCTGAGGTAACTTCTTTCAAGATACCTTCATTGCTCTTTCTATCTGAGGTAACTTCTTTCAAGATACCTTCATTGCTCTTTCTATCTGATTTAACTTCTTTCAAGATACCTTCATTGCTCTTTCTATCTGAGGTAACTTCTTTCAAGATACCTTCATTGCTCTTTCTATCTGAGGTAACTTCTTTCAAGATACCTTCATTGCTCTTTCTATCTGATTTAACTTCTTTCAAGATACCTTCATTGCTCTTTCTATCTGAGGTAACTTCTTTCAAGATACCTTCATTGCTCTTTCTATCTGATTTAACTTCTTTCAAGATACCTTCATTGCTCTTTCTATCTGAGGTAACTTCTTTCAAGATACCTTCATTGCTCTTTCTATCTGATTTAACTTCTTTCAAGATACCTTCATTGCTCTTTCTATCTGATTTAACTTCTTTCAAGATACCTTCATTGCTCTTTCTATCCATCCACAGTGTTCTCATCATTCTTCTTTAAAACCACATCTCTACAATTTCCACAGAATTACCTCACTTGTCTGCTAATTGTCCATGATTAACTTCCATTGTCCATGATTAACTTCCATACATTAGAATTGGCTCGGTACAGCTCTTAAGAACTCATTTTCTCTTTTTGTATGTGTGTGTATGTGTGTGCATGCATGTGTGTGTGCATGCTAAAAGACAAGTAAAGTTGATTGGTATTTAAAGCTTAACTATTGTAATGAATGTTAAAATAAAAATCTGAATATTGATACCCATCCTAAATACTGTCAATAAAACAGGTTTACTGGTACAAAGATAACACTCGTGTGGACCCAAGAAGCAGTCAGAAATATTCTGTCAATGATAAGGGTCATCTGACAATTACATAATGTTCAGTATGAAGATGCTGGTGCTTACAAATGCCAGGCAGAGAACTCGGTTGCTACTGTGAAGAGCAGGATAGGAACATTAACTGTCACTGGTAGGTACTCTGTCAGTTAGATCATATTCCTTTATATACAGGTTTGTTAATTTGGGGCAAGTGCTGAAATTGAAATCATCATGTGCCATCCTGATAAGCATGGGCGGACATATTTCGCCATTACACGCGATCACCAGAGTCATGAATCAGCTCAGTGCTCTTGTCTCGACCATAAAACTTGGCCAAGCCATCCAGGTATTCTCTGCCTTCCCCTTGTTCTCTTCCCCTCGATCTTGCCTGTTATCACCAAGTTCTCCAATTTATTTCTTCTCATAACATGGTTCGATGAGATGGCAAAATAGAACTTTCTTGGCATCTGTAAAGAAGGTAGTTTGCATTGCTTTCCTTCTTAGCAGTGACCCTACTGGTCAATGACCATAGCCATTGTCTCCTGAAAAAAAGAGATCCTTTGTATATCGTCGTGAAGTTGGAGACCAAAACTACAACTATCTGTCGTCTGCTCTGCAACTTCATCCACCACCTGCACGTATGGCTTCACATAAACCTGATCGGGGGGCTAAACGGGTACTCCACCATCCCAAGGGTGACCCGTAGGCTAGTGGAGGGAAGGAGGCACCTTACTTCTTTGATAAGGGATACCCCTACCCCGCCAAAATTCAGTTAATTCATCATAGCGAATTCATAACAACTGCTTAATAACAGTAATAAAGTTAATTATAAAAAGGTGTTTCATATATTGCATTTGATGAACAATAATCAATCAATCAATCATGTGCCATGCCGGAAAGCATGGGCGGTCATGACTCGCCATTTCACTCGATCACCAGAGTCGTGGATCAGCTCAGTGTTCCTGTCTCGTTCATGCCATGTGGACAAGCCATCCAGGTATTTTCCTCTCGGTCTTCCTCTTGGTCTGTTCCCTTCAATCTTGCCAGTTGTCACTAAGTTCTCCAATCCATTTCTTCTCATAACATGTCCAAAAAATTTTGACTGTCTACGTCTAATTTCTCTAATCAAATTATGATTTTCATTTGTCTCCTGTAGTACTTGGTCATTGGTTTTTCTGTCTGTCCATGGTATTCTTTGCATTTTCCTCAGAAACCACATTTCTGCAGCCATCAGATGTTTTTCAGCTTGACTGCTCATTGTCCAAGTTTCACATCCATACAAAAGAACAGGCTCTATGTATCCCCTCAACACTCTTTTTCTCGTTTCAATTGACATCTTTTTATTGGTCAAAATGTTTTTCATCTTGCTAAAGGCTACTTTCGCCATGGCGATTCTTGTTCTAATCTCTTCAAGGCATCTCCCATCAGATGTTATGACTGTTCCGAGATAATTGTACCGATTCACTTGTTGAAGAATATTCCCATTTACTTGTATATTACATTGTGGTACTTCGTTCTTCCTAGTGACGACCATAACCTGTGTCTTTTTACAATTTAATTCTAACCCCAGTTGCTCACTGTGTACAACAACCGCATCTACTAATTGTTGCAGATCCTGCGCATTGTCTGCAATCAATACCGTATCATCTGCATATCTAATGTTATTGATGTTTCATCCTCCAATGCTGATTCCATTTATATCTTCTACATTTCTGAAAATATTTTCACTGTATAGGGAAAAAAAGATCTGGAGACATTACACATCCCTGCCTAACACCTCTCTTAATAGGCTGATATTGTCCCACTTCATTATCAATCCTTATGGCAGCTTGTTGTTTCCAATATATGTTTTTTATAAGTCTAATGTCTTTCCCATCAATTTGTAGATCTGCAAGCATATCCACCATGTTGACATGTCTAACTCTATCAAAAGCCTTTGTGTAGTCAATAAAGCAAAGATGTATATCCTTGTTTACTTCTATAGCACGTTCAATAACTGTTCGCAGCATATACACAGCATTTACTGTACCCTTTCCTTCTACAAACCCACATTGTTCTTCCCCTATTTCAGGTTGTATTTTCTTCCTCACTCTTTGCATGATAATTCGTAGCAAAATCTTTGTGATGTGACTCATTATACTAATTGTTCTATGTTGATCACATTCCAAGGCTCCTGATTTCTTTGGGATTGCAATAAATACAGAGTTACATAATTCAGAAGGTATATCTCCAGTATCATATAATGTGTTCAGCAGTCTGGTGACTTGCTCTAGTCCAAATTCTTCTAAAGCTTTAATCATTTCTGTTGTGATGTTATCTGCACCGGGGGCCTTGCCAGCTTTCATATGCTTAAGAACATTTCGAACCTCCATCTTCAAAATTGGCGGTCCTTCATTATTAAATCTAATATCATAGTGTTCCTCTCTGTTATCATCATAAAGGTGTTTCACATAATCTGTCCATACATGTAGAATCTGATCTTTTTCTATTATGATTTTGCCATCTTTAGTTTTTAGACAAGCCTGTTGATGTACTTGTTCTTTTATTAGTAAGTTCCTGAATTCTTTTGTGCACTTATTTGGTATTTTGACTGTTGTGTTGGTTTTAAATTTCTAAGCATTTTTCATCAAGCCATGCTTCTTTTGCTTTCTTACATAATATTCTGACTTGTCTGTGAATTTCTTCATATTAAGCAGGATTATTTTTGTTGAGTCTTCTTGTTTCCATTAGGTGTAAACTTTCTTCAGTCATCCATTTCTTACGACCCACCTTCTTTAATTTTGGAATAGTTATTTCTGCAGCCAAATTGAATGAATTCTTCGTTTCCCATTGATCATCCACACCCTGGAATAGGATCTCTAGATCAGACAATATATAAAATCTGTTTTGTACCTCTATGTTGAATTTGTTTTGTATTTCCTTGTCATTACCCAATGTACATAAATCATATTTAGTGGTTCCTGTTATATACTTGACTTTCTTCAACTTCATCCTCAATGTTCCTGTAAGTAATCTGTGGTCACTATAACAATCAGCACTGGGAACTGTTTTTGCTATTGTTAGCGCAGTTCTAAATCTTCTGCTAATCAGAATGTAGTCAGTCTGGTTTCTTATCCTGCTATCAGGACTCCTCCATGTCCATAATCTTCTAGGGTGTTGCTTAAACCAGGTGTTTCCTACAATAATTTCCTGTTCTTTTGCCCACTCTATGAGTCTGTATCCTTTTTCATTCATTTCTCTCTCCTAAACCATAGTTTCCGACTGTGTATCTACCACCTTGATTTCCTACTTTTGCATTGAAGTCCCCTATTATGATGTTTATTTCTGAATTTTTACATTTCTATAAGGCAGACTCTATGTCATTATAAAATTCCTCTACACTATCTTCACTGGATTCTCCTGTTGGGGCATATATTTGAATAACATTTATGCTAAAAGGTCTGCCACTCAATTTAACTAGTAGAACTCTTGTCTGACACGGCCCAGTATCATTGAACAGATTTTGATGTTTTCCGGTTCAAAAAAAATTGCCACTCCCCTTTGTCGATCTTCACCTCCAGAATAAATAATCTTAAAATTTGCATCTATCTTGATGCCAGCTCCTGTCCATCTGGTTTTGCACATCCCTAAAATATTAATTTTTTCTCTTTCCATTTCTTGTTTTATGTTCTCTAATTTTTCATCGTCAGTTTAAAGTCCTAACGTTCCATGTTGCTAATTTTAATGTCTCTGTCCTTGTCTTGCAATGATGATCGGCCTTTAGACGAATCATAATGTACTAGGCACTTTTAAAGAGGTAGTTTGCCATTGCTTTCCTGTATGGCAGTGACAGTACTGGTCAGGTGACCACAGCCATTGACTCATGAAAGAGCTCCTCTGCCTGCCTTCGCAAAACTTGAGACCATAACCAACAAATATCTGTCGGCTGCCCTCAAAATCCACCACCTGCCTTCTGTGGCTTCTTTTGAACACTTCCAATAAACGCATACTAAATAACACTACATAATCCACAGGAAAAACACTAAAACAGTGTCATCCCAAAGAATAAAAGCGTCACGTCGTTGCCATTTTACTGGAACAATAAACGATCACTCAAATATTCCATTAGCAATTAAGTACTTTCAGCCACTTTTGTGCAGACAGTAGAATGTCATTCTAAACTTGTGATTACTGTGGGTACAACTAATGCTGCACATTTTAACACCAGTGACTATGTGTTTTAAGTATTTAATGTGTTTTAATTATTAGATAATTTTTCCATGTGCCAGTGAGTTCATGAAGTAATTACTCAGGATGTGGCGTCATCTTTCTCTTCAAATGAAACTTACAGAGGTAGTTGATTTGCTTGCTTTTTGTTTTCCTTGCTTCTCTCTGTACCACCTTCATAGATATGTATTCGACGAACAATAAATGATCGCTCAAATATATTGAGGCGTACAGCCATCAGGCGGTTCCAGCCAGTTTTTTTGCAAACAGGAAGAATTTGTTGTAAATTTGAAATTACCTTGGGGATAACAAATGTTCCACATTTGTACAAAACCTGTGACTTTGTTTTAATTGTCTTAGTGCAAGTATTATTCATTTATTCACTTAGTATGATATATAACTCTGCAGTATGCACTTGATGAGATGCAGCGAAATATGCCAGGTAGCAAATCATGCAACACATTGTTTGTGCTCCTGCGTTTAAATCTTTAAAATCTTTATTTATATAATTGTGCAAATTATATTTTGCATGCATTCAACATAAACTGGTGCATTTTCATTATATATTCAGTGTACTTTATAATAGACATCATACAACTTGCTATTTTTTTAACCTTAACTGTTTCATTCCTCAGCTGAGGCTGTGATAACCACAACAGCAGCTCCTTCTGAAGATGATATTCCTGCTTTCCCTGACGTTATTCCAACATCACCAGTGTTCCTCCGTGATCTTGAGGCAGTCAATGTGCTCGGGTCAGATGGTACAAAAGCGCTAGTGTGTGCTGTAGTGTCTGCAGACCAAGTAACCATAGACTGTGGTGGCCAAAGACTCCCTGCTGAAGAGTATGAACTAAAACAAAATATGCACAGAGAATCAGGTAAATATAGAAAGAAACATATTTAATAAAATACTGATAAGGCAAAGAGTTTCAAGTACCTAGAAAGTATGAATATCATAAAATGGCAAATCAGAAGGCAAGATCGAAAATAGATGCAAATGGCACCAATACTAAAGAACAAACATGTATCAATAACTACTAAGAAAGTACCTTACAACACAATTTTCCTACCAACTCTGTTACCAATGCCAAACCTGGACAATGACAGAAACAGAGAAAAGAAAAATCACAACAGAAATGAGATTCCTAAGAAGAATACTCAATCAATGTATCAAGAAGAGATAAGATCAGAAATGAAGAAATCGGGACTAAAGTAGGGGTTATAGCTGCACTAGATTTTATTAGAAGGCAGCAAGTCAAATGATTTGGCCATGCAAGTAGGTTATTAACAGTATACCACAACAAGCAATGATATACAGACCAGAGGGAAGCAGAGGAAGAGGCCGACCACATAAACGAAGGACGCAGGATATAACAGTCCATGGGAATATCGATACATGAAGCCCATAATCGGGCACTCTCCTGCTGTTTATACTTCACCTCGACACCACAAGGTACAAGAGGAACATTATGAGATGAGATGAGACTGATATGGCAAAAATTTACAGCCATTAGCAAGGTTAAATAATTCATCTAAATGTACTTAACTAAAATAATATTGAAATAAATGTGAGTAGGCATGACTGATCTATAGTTCTTTTACATGTATTATGAATTTTTAAATTGTTTAATCCTTTGGACTCAAGCCATCCAATCCATTAAACCCCAATTCCCTGGGCTTGTGAGTGAAACATTAAATGACAACATTAGGAAAATTAGGGGGGCTGCGTGGTCTCAAGGTATGGTGTCCGCCTCGAGTACTGGAGGTCCCGGGTTCAAGCCCCAGTGATGCCGGGATCTTTTCACGAGGACTTCTAGTAATAAAATTCCCCTGGTCTCTGGGTAGTGAGATCGGATGCCCGTGTGTATTGTTGTGCACGTAAAAAATCCCTTGGCAGTTAGAAATCGAAAAAGAGTAGCTTAATGGTGCTGCCCGGGCAAAATTTCGAGTTAAAAATACACCCAAAGTATTTTCAGGATCCTCACCAGTGCTACAGAGTTCGTGCACTGAGCTGAGTTTCTCCAGACTCAGATTTGAGTTAGGAGGAAAATGGAGCACTTATGGGTTGCACCTGTGTGCCATGATGTTGATCCATCGACTAAACTAAACTAAACTATTAGGAAAATTAGTTAACGTACCACGATTTTAATTATTTTACCTCATTATGACATACAAGATCATGAAAATAGTGTATTCTCATAGTACAGTATGCAATTGAAGGGATGCAGGGTAATATGCCAGACAAGAAATTGTGCAAGATTTTGTTTATGGTGTCTTGTGTTTATATACCTGATCATCTCTAGTATTCCTGTTTATTATGTCAATCCTCCCATAATATAGAATCTTACTTTCTTCTTCTAGTGCCCTTTATCCCCAATGGGGTATAATCCCCTAACCATTTCATGCCACATCTTTTGCTATTTCCTGCAGCTCAATCTATGCCCACCCCATATTATTGATCACTGTCTGTAATTCTCTTCTCCTTGTGTTTTAGGTCTGCCACTATTTTTTACCATGTGGGTTCTGGGCAAGGGAGGGACTATAATATCTTCAGGTCTTCTGAGTGTGTCATATCCAGTGCCAGCCCTTTTTCTCACCTCACCTCTGGCTTCGCTGGAATTTATTTAGTTCTCTCCATGAGCTCTAAATGGTAGCCTTTTGCAAGATGAAAAACATACTGACCAATAAAAAGATACCAATTGAAACGAGAAAAAGTGTTGAAGTACTATATAGAACCTGCACTTTTGTATGGATGTGAAGTCTGGACAATGAGCAGACAAACTGAGAAACATCTGATGGCTGTAGAAATGAGGTTTCTGAGGAAAATGCAAAAAATACCAAGGACAGACAGAAGAACCAATGAATAAGTCCTTCAAGAAACAAATTAAGATAGTAAACTTATTAGAGACGTTAGACGCAGACAGTCAAAATGTTTTGGGCATGTTATGAGAAGAGATGACTTGGAGAACTTGGTGACAACGGGTAAGATCGAAGGGAAGAGACCAAGGGGAAGACCGAGAAGTAAATACCTGGATGGCTTGACCATGTGGCATGGTCGAGACAAGAACACGGAGCTGATCCATGACTCTGGTGATCGAGTGAGATGGCAAAACATAACCGCCCACGCTCATCGGCATGGCACATGATGGATGGATGGATGAGCTCTACAATAGAATTTTCCTTTAGGCACATTTAACTTTCACAATATTTATACCAAACTGCTGTTTTACATTTTTATTTATAGGTGTTCTTGTAGCTTGTAAGCCATACATGCAACACAAATATTATAGCCAGTAGCTTGTAGGGGCACTTGAAAATGATAAACACCTACTGTGTGTAGCCTCTAAGTGCTTCAATAAATGTAGCCTCACTACTACTGTTCTGTAATCACCAATGAGTGATTAAACCCCGGCTGTTATTTTAATATTTCCTGCAAGTTCTTTAATAAACACAGATGTATTGTTTGATGCTCATAGAAGTGAGAAGAAGGAAGTAGAAACCAGAGGATAATCAGACAACATAAACGTTGAAAGCTATAGTTACCGGACCTGGATTCAAACCTGCCACCTTCAAATGATGACGGTACCTAGCTGCAGGAACAAGTGTACTTCAACTAGACACCACTGGGAAGGTGTCTTCTTTAGCCAGGTCAATCTTACTCATGAACTCATAACTATGGAATATAGAGAGAATTTGTATCTAACCAGTGAGATAGGACCATAGGTCTCAGAATTTTTATATTAAACTAGCATAGGTCAAATAATAAACACACAAACCAATGTTTCTGATTTATCATTGCTTCCTTACTCTTTATCTGTGTATAACTTGTCAGATAAAGTTACCCTTTTATAAAACCTGTCTGTGACAAGATTATCGTGTGTGCGTGCGTGCGTGCATGCGTGCATGCATGCGTGCTTGCACGCACGCGCGTGTTCGTTCTAAATTACCTTGAGTCAAAATTCTAGTTATGACACTACCAACAATACTTAAGTTCTGGAATAACATCCGCTGTTTTTTCTGTGTATACTGGCACCTTGCCATCATGTCAGATGATAGTTTGTTACATTGTGCTTCAAAAAGGCATAATAACCACAATCGGACCATGGATGGAGTTATATCTCTTCATAGCACAAAGCCTGGGCTGAATTGTAGAGATCAAGTGTTGCCAACTACAGCGTGATCAATCTCTCGGCCTGCCTAGTTTACTCCAGAGGAAAGATAACACCAATACATCTAGGACAAGACAAGCTGTAGAAGCTACAGGATCAGCAAAACAATGCTCTAATTATCTGCCTGTCGGAACTTCTATCCTAGACAAGTTGCCAACCAAGGCTTAGGGTCTGGTCCATCCTGCCATGACATTACGTCTTAGGTTGCATTTCTCGCACCAGGATAAGGCTTGTACCCTCCCAAATTTGGTGCTAACAGAAAGCAGGTAGTACAGTTTTCTGTTATATGATCATATTTGACTCATGTTTCAGTGTATACATATTTCTTAATTCCTAATATAGCCTCTACTTGCCACACATTCCATATAAGCCTTGATTCCCTTCTTTATAGTAATTAACTTTATGTGCAGTTTGAAGGTAAGTCTGTTTTTTAGTGGTGATCATACTCTCATCTGAACTCAAGTACTGTGAGGATGAATAATAAAACTGAAATCTGAAATGCAATGGATTTAGCTTTGTCATACGGTGGACAATATAGCTGCTTTACTCAGAGCAGGGTCCTCCTTATCAACAAGAAGAAGACATTTCCTTAAAACCAGTATACACATATGAAATGTGACGCAGTGTATCCCATAATTTATGAGTTTACAATGTGAAGCTTTAACTGGTCATATGTATACTTTCAGGAAAATGTCTTCTGAATGTGACTGCTGAGAAATGTAAGCTTGTAATTGTTGATGTGTATGTTTCAGGAAAACGTTTGCTCCATGTCAAGACAGTGATAACTGCTGAGAAACTAGCTCGCAACCCTTCTGACTATTTCTGCCAATGCACAGCCTGGTTCTTGAATGAGGAGAAAACATGGGAAAGACTGGCAGGTGCTAAGGGATACCTTCGACCGGCGGAGGTGGAGGTGGCTGCATGTGAGTTGTTTCATTGTAACTTTTGTAAATTGATAATGGGAATATGATCTCAGTGTTACATGTGTTGCTCTGTGTGTGTGTATTTTTGTATTATTGTTGCTTTTCTTCTTCTTCTTTTGCCTTTGAGTTAGTGCCCTTTGTAGGTGAGTTCATGGTCGGTTGGATGTTGATTTTTTTTTTTCTGGTGTGAGATTGCTATTTTCAGACCAACCCTCTTCAGTTGCATTTTATGATATACTCACAAGGTTTACATGTTACTATTCTTTCTTCCTCTTTGAAGCCTCAGTAACACACTGATTTTGAAAAGAAATTACTTGGTTACAAAGAGAATATGTTTGATGCGTGAATTTAATGACTTTACTTGTTTATTTGTCTTTTTGTTTTATTGAAAGATATTTTTACTTTTTCTGTCCCAGGTAGTTGTCTCTGTATCTCTTTCTATTCCAATAAACAATACTGAAAATAGTAAATGTGTGGGTCTGAAAGAATAAAAATTAATAACACTATGGGAAAAAGGCAAAGGAGTTAATGACTTTCTCCGTAATCCTGTATATCCATGTGAGGAACACAGCTGCGTGAGATTCGGCAGTGGATCACGTCGCATTGGTTACTTGCAGGGTATGTGAGCCGGTCGCTCAGAAAGAAGTGGCAAACTACTGAGCATAATCTTGCCAAGGAACATCAACAACAGCTGAAAAATGCTGGTGTTGACTGCAACGTCCTGTAAGAAATATGCAACTTTAAAAAAAAATGAGACAAAATGAATTAAAGCATTCATTTTGGTAGAGTGTATTAAATAATAAATGTATAAAGCAAAAGAGATTCAGAAAAATATGTCTTCTCTGCCTTTTGGCTAAGATCAAAGTGTAGTATTTGTTCTTGCCAAAGCCACTAGCAGAGGTGGTCATCTGAACGACACACAGGGCTGTAGAACCTCATTTCATTCATGGGCAGCTCTGACCCATGGGGACCCATGAAATAAAAAATTCCTCCAGCATGCTCTTTGAAGAACATTATGATCATCACAACCAGCAGATAAGTTTCTCAATCCTTTTCCATTTTTCCCGCCTGCACACTCTCACAGCCAGCAGTAAAGTTTCTTGATTATTTTCCATTGTTCCTGCCTACAAATACTTGTCCAAGATGTATGCAATGTCCATCTTCATGCTGGTCAACCCTTTCCTTTTCTTCCAGGAACCACACCTTCCATGACTGTTCTTTCCAAACCACTGTGATGATTAATATGGCTGAAATATTTCAGTTTCAAAGACATTATGCCATTTATGAGCCAGCTTTCTTCTGTGTTCAAATCTTGTTGAATGTCAATATTTTTCTTTCTCTTGGTTCATATACGGAATAAGAAATAAATGTAAAATCATTTTGTTAAATAAGTTAGTAACAATAAGATAAAATGTAAGAAATTAATAGCAGTAAGGTAATTTTATTTTTGGGTATAGATCAAATATCCCTTGAGACAAGGATTTTGTTCTTACATGACAACAGCTTCATAAAATGGGCCACGGGAACATTTTCTGGACAGTTGAAGACAGCTGACACATGATGTCACCCATCAATCGCTATTTGGTCTGGATTATAAGTTTTAAACAAAAGTATGATTAGCTTCAGAGTACTTATATTTTGTCATTTCCTATTGGCTTTGCGGAGAGATATAACTCCATTTTATAACTATTGTCTATCAAGACGGCAAGGTGCCTGTCATAATGTTACTCATTTTAGTGAAAAAGTCTGGATATGCCGATTCTTTTCTTTATCTCTTGTGTCATATCTTCCATAAGATCTCACTGTGTAGCCTAAAAGTTTAAAAATATTGATGTGTCTACTTAGCTTTCTTTAAGCCCACATTCAATGATGATTTCAATAACCTCTCATTATTCTAAAATCATATTACGTTGCAATTTAGATGCCAGACAGACTATATCCCTACTTGTTAAACATCCCATCTCATTGCTCATCAACTGCCTGTCTCATAACATAGTAATAAGCATTGTTTATGTTCATAGCATTAATTTGATCATGTTTTTCCTATGTGAATGTAACATACATGATAGATAACAGATGTTGGTTGATGAGTGTTTGGAAGGGCCAAATGTTACAGGGTCTGTGTGCCCAATTTGTGACCCTTTGAAATTAATGTTTGTTCGTTTGTTCCTTGTGATTCATAATTTACATGAAGTGTTGTGTGAACTGAAGTTTTGTTTCATAGTCATGTCATTCCATAAAATTGCCTAATAGCTTTATTAACTATTCCTCACTAAGCATTGGGCTGGGGTCTGTTGACAAAGGAATACTTAAAGCCTCTCTTCTCTCTCTCACTCTTGCTCTCTCTCTCTCTCTCTCTCTCTCTCTGTGGGGTGAGAGAGAGACAGAGAGAGAGAGAGAAAGAGAGAGAGGGAGAGAGAGACGACCGACCATGAGCTACCTAAAATGTTTAATGTCCTATGCAAGCTGTTGCTGTCAACCCCAGGTTAATTCTCTAGGTAATTTCACTTGAATGAGAAGTCAATATTTTAAGTCCAACTGACCAGTGTAGGAAATTAAATCCACTACCCGGTCATCAGTGCATAGGAAGTTTAAGAGCAAGTGCTCTTAATCTATCAGCCACGCTGATCTCTTAGAGCCATCTAACTATAATAAATTATCCACTATCATAGGCAAATTCTAATAGGTTATTCTCTTCATAGATCTTCTATCCTGCATTTCAGTAAATAGTGAGCTATATTATTGTGCTTCTAGCAGTATAGGGTGTATTTTTAATGACTGCAGTGTTTGAAAATATTGCTGGTCCAAGTTTTGCATTCACCCTTTGTAAAGTTCATGCAACATAATAGGTAAATACAAAACTTGTACCGGCAAGATTTTCAAACACTGTACAGTCATTAAAAATACACCTTGTATGTGTGCACAAGCTGATTTTGAAATAAGAACATTTACAATGCTTTAATATGAATCTGTTGTGCCTTACAGTTATCGAGGATGAGTTTAAGCTTGCCCCAACAAATACAGATGCTCTCTTTGAGTCAGATGCAGAGCTGTTTTGTGAGCCACCTGAAGGCAATCCCCCTCCTCAGGTAGATCCAATCTAAGGCTTTTGCTTAAGTTTACTGTTGTCTTTTTCAGTTATTTTTCTTCATTTGCATGAATGTGACATCAAGAATTGGCATTATTGCACCATGGATATTTCCATTTGTGCACAGTTCACTTCCTCAGTAGCCAACCAAGAGTTTGTATGCTGGTGGTACCAGCAGCAGCATGAATGAACGTCTGCCTGCCTTTTCCTCTACGTGTTGTGTACTATCTTGACTCTCTGCTCACCTCTCCCCCTACCAATTTACATCCTCTTTGGTATCTCATCATCATGTGCTATGCTCATAAGAGTAGGCGGTCATGTTTCGCCATCGCATGCGATCACCAGAGTTTTGGATTAATTTCTTTCTTCTTATAGTGTGTCCGAAAAACGTTGACTGTGTACATCTAATTTTCTCTAATTAGCTAACGGTTTTCATTTTCTTCTTGTAGGACTTACTCAGTTGGTTTTTCTGTCTGTCCATGGTATTATTTGCATTTTCCTCAGAAACCACATTTACACAGCCATCAGATGTTTTGTTAGCTTGTCAGCTCATTGTTCATGCTTCACATCCATACAGAAGTTGGGTTTCTGTTAAGCTTATGTTTAGCATTGTGAGGTTATTATTTGTATTATTTTTAAAGCTGCATAAAATCTTGGGGATATTATGTGATTGGTTCTTCTTACCTTCCAAATTCACATGGGGTATGTTACCTCTGCCTTTGACAACAATGTCCGACTGTCAGGAACAAGAAAGTGCCCTGCTCTGCTCAGCTGCAGAGATGTCAATATATCCCACTTGGTCTCCAAGGCTGCATTTGCCACACCATGACATATATCCCATCCTCTACCATGTGAAGGTGCAGCTGGGATTTTTCATTCCTCAAGTTACGAGGCCATTATGGCATTTCTCAAACTATTTAGAGGACTGGAAAGATCAGCAGCAGAAGAGATAGAAGCAGACCAAGAGAACTGATGCTGGATGGGCTCAGACAGTGACACAGAGGAATACAATAGAGTTAATTCAGAACACCTCAGACAGTGACACAGAGGAATACAATAGAGTTAATTCAGAACACCTCAGACAGTGACACAGAGGAATACAATAGAGTTAATTCAGAACACCTCAGACAGTGACACAGAGGAATACAATAGAGTTAATTCAGAACACCTCAGACAGTGACACAGAGGAATACAATAGAGTTAATTCAGAACACCTCAGACAGTGACACAGAGGAATACAATAGAGTTAATTCAGAACACCTCAGACAGTGACACAGAGGAATACAATAGAGTTAATTCAGAACACCTCAGACAGTGACACAGAGGAATACAATAGAGTTAATTCAGAACACCTCAGACAGTGACACAGAGGAATACAATAGAGTTAATTCAGAACACCTCAGACAGTGACACAGAGGAATACAATAGAGTTAATTCAGAACACCAAGGACTGAGATCTGTGGAGATGCATGAATACCTATGTCATTTGGCAGGGCTCATGATGATGATATATGCTCCAGTAGTATTTTAATTATCATAATATACTATGTTTAACAGCCATATTTATTTACTTGAGTAATGTTTTAATTGTGCGATGTTTATTTTTTAAACTGCCTAAAATGTACTCTGTATTATACAACATCTGATTGTTAACTTCTTGTTATTCTTTCTGTTCTTTGTCACATTGGTTAGTTATATTATAGCTAGCAAACAATGTACTACCCCAGTGCATGTTGAGCTTTACATTTTATTTTTCAAAACCAAAATTAACACAACATTGGTTGGTTGGTTGGTTGGTTTATAAAGGGTCATTTTCATTGCATACAGTTATATGCATAGGTGCAGCAGTCTCCGCCTATAGATCACACACAGAGAATCTGATCAAGTGCATGAACTCCATAGCATTGGCGAGGATCCATATGTGTGTATAGTATAATACTTGATATAAATATTTTGTGGGCAGCTTTTCTAATTCAGAAATTTTACCTGGCCTATCCAACCTGCTCTTTTCAATTTCCAACTGCCAAGGCATGTTTTATATTCACAACATGTACATGAGTACCAAGAGTTTTTTTTAGTTGTCCTTGACCAAGAAGGGTAGACGCCTATCCACTACTCCAGGAGCAAGAGAGTATATCACAATATTATCTTAATTGTAATAAACAACCACAATGGCTATCAGGTCTGTTTGTAAACATCCAGTCAACAATGTGGGATGGATCTGGTCTACTTGATCTAGAGGTGGATGCTATGATCTACTCCCCCCCCCCCCCCCCCCCCCCAGAATATGTCTAATTATGGATGGATAAAAAACAGAAACCTCAAGTCTAGAAACAGTTTAAAAGACAAAGAATTACTATGAAAATGATGTTAATGTAGATGGTGTAAAGTTAAATTAACATTTTGTAAAATAAAATGTTAAAAACATTATTAGGGATTAGAGCATGAGTATTTATTTTATATTAGAAAAAAGGCCAATTCTAAGTTTTATTTGTTTAATCCAGGTTTACTGGATCAAAGATGGTGTACGCATTGATACTGAAGCTGATGCAAACTTTGTTCAGAATGAGGGCACCCTCTATCTTGAATATGTTCGTGAGACAGATGAAGGAGAGTATATTTGTGTTGCTGAAAATGCTGCAGGAACACGTGAATCACAACCAATTCAATTCACAGTACTTGGTATGAGTCTTTCAAATGTATTGTTAAAGTATTAGCGCAGACAATTGATATATTTATTTGTGTTAAAATTACTCCATTAATGTGAAATATTGAATCTGTAATATAAATATTTGAATTATGTTGTACATAAATTCATGTTAATCATTAAGTTAAAGGTAGTCCCATAACAACCAGCATCTGGGGCTTAGGGAATAGTGAAAAGGTGTTTCACAGTTCCCAGACATGCTGACCCCAGGGTTTTAAATCAGCTGCAGGTGATTTATAAGCAGACCACTTTACATTGATTTCAGTGCTATTGATGTCGGCTGTTCAGAAAGCAATGGCAAGCTACTGAGCTCAAATTGTCTAGTAAATTACATCATCATCATGTGCCATGCTGGTAAGCGTGGGCGGTCATGTTTCGTCGTAATACACCAGAGTCATAGATGCCTTGTTTGCCATGTTCTTTTCCCCTCAATCTTTCCAGTTGTCACCAAGTTCTCTAGTTTATTTCTTCTCATAACGTGCCAAAAAATGTGATTATCTACATCTAATTTCCCTGATAAGTTTGCGGTTTTCATTTGCCTCTTGTAAGACTTGATTTTACTGTCTGTCCATGGTATTCTTTGCATTTTCTTCAAAAACCACATTTCCACAGCCATTTCATGTTTTTCAGCTTGTCTGCTCATTATCCACGTTTTACATCCATACAAAAGTGCAAAAGTACAGGTTCTGTGTAACACTTCAACACTCTTTTTCTTGTTGCAATTGACATCTTTTTATTGGTCAGTATATGCTGGCGCTGATTGCAACATATTGTAAAGAATATTTAACTAACTTTTGGTTTAAAAGTCCCATAACAGAAACTATTGTTGAGGTCTTCACAAATTTTAGGACATGAAATATGAAGCAGTGGTGGCCAGTTACCAAAATCGTCACCTTTCCTTCCATGAAAGTTCTCCAAATGCCTCGTCCCCAATATTTTAAGACTAATGCTGATCATTGCAATGTTAAATTATTATTGTCATTACTAGTAAATTGTATCACGCCCCTTGAGTGCATTGTTATCATATATAAATATATTATCTATAAAACATTTGTAAACAAATAAATAGCAAAAGTTTAAATCAATCATTAAAGTGTAAACACACCAATCACAATTATAATAGTCACTGTTATTTACTTTTTAACTGTTATACATTATATTTAGGTAAGCCAGCACCTCCAACAGAAGTCACACCAACAAAAGTTGTAGACACAGAAACAGAAATGGAAACCACCACATTCAGCGAAGAAGATTCATCAGAGTAAGAATTGTTTTCTTTCTTGCTGAGTCATAAATAAGAACTAACCGGTGCCTCATATTCAGAGCAGAGGTCAGCATGGCAGAATGGATAAGAGTGCTCATTCTTAACTGGGGTTCTGATGCTGAGTTAGCAGGTTCACCCGCAGCACCGGACACTTGGACTAAATGTTGACGTCTCATCCTCGACTTAGGGGCATAAATTACAAGTACCTCTGAAGTTGGAGTGGGTTCACCTGATGGCATAGGCCACTGGTAATAGGGAAAGCTAATTCACATGCAAAAATCTGTCTTGTGCACTAGAAGCACATGCTTCAGATCAAAGCAAGCAAACAGAACAAACAAGTTGAGGCTAAGCAGCCATGTGCAGAATGTGACGACTCCTTGGGTGAGCCCAGCACCAGAGCGCTGTGTGTTGGCTCTGCAATTATGGAAGCCTCCTTGGATGTCGGGGAATGCCCATGGTCTGCTCCTGTCTTCCCTTGAGGGCTAACCAGTATGTCTTTAACTGTTCTAAATGGGCCAGCTGGGATGGAAGATAACACCACAACAGTGAGAGTCAAATGTCCTACGAAACACCCGGGAAGGTAACCCGGCCAACAAATGCCTGAAGAGGTTGGATATGTCGGCCAAAAGGTTCAAATATTGCAGCTCTGCTGTAATCAGGCACAATGCAATTACGTCTAAAACATTCCGGACGAACACAAAAGAAGAAGAAACAAAACAAACAAAAATATTCTTGGTGACCATGACTTACTGCACTTTTACAATCCTGACATATGGGTTTGAAGTTAGTCGCAGGTGGTTTGGGAGCAGATTGTTTCACATTGATTTTTACAAAAGTATGAGCATTGGTTATTCAGAAATCAATTGCAAACTACTGAACATAAAATGTTATAGAAAGTCACAAACAACTTATAAATGTTGAGGTTGACTGCGATGGCCTGTACAGGATATGCACGTAACACTTCAGAGTGACCAAAACAGATCTCTAGTCACCTATTGGTTCAACCTAGGCAGAGACTGGTCTGGCCAAATTAGAGAGGATAGATCGTGTTATGATGAAGCCTGCAAAGGACTACACACTTTTTACACTGTGAGATTGCAAGAGAGCCATAGCAATTCCTCATAATGATGGTAGACAGTCATCGCCCACATCTTACACTATTTGTTTGGAGAGCTCATGAGCATGTTAGCAATGGGTTACCTTTTTCCCATCAGGCTATTTATTTCCCATTAAAGCATAAGCCATCAACTCATTCACTCCTAGCCATTCTTTCTGTTGCTGTCTCATGCGGTTCTACTCATGTCCTCCTCATATTATTCATCTATGCGTCTAATCCTCTTCATCACATTTTGTTAGGTCTCACTTTATTTTGTTTGCACTGTTGGTTCCAGACACAGGACTTCATAGTTATACTATTCTTTGGTGTTCTCAATGTATGTCCTATTCAGTGCCAGCGTTACTTCTTCACATCTTGATTCGTTGGTATTTGTTTAGTTCTCTCCAAAAGCTCCATACGGCTTCATATTTATGATTCTCTATACCATTTTAGTCCTTCTAATCTACATAGTTCCTGGCGAAGGGATTACGGAATGCGGTTCATGATCCCACATACCCGCGTTCGAAGCACAGCTGCTCACAATTTGGCAGCACACCACATTGCGTTGTTTTTTTTACAAAATGGTATGGGTGCCGGTTGTTCAGAAAGTAGTAGCAAACTACTGAACGTAAACTTGGCAAGAGATCACAACAGCAAAACAATGCTGGTGTTGACTGCAACATCCTGTAAAGGATATGCAACTAACTTTTAATCTACATAGGCACCAATTAATGAATGATTGAGGTTTATTAGTAATTGTTTCAGTTACACTAAATGTTTATGCTAGTGCGAAATATTCCATGTCTGGTGCTAAATAATTTCTTTTGGCTTCCACAAATATAACCAAGTTATTACACATCCCCAGTACTTAAATCAAAGAAGTGAAAAATTAACAGTTATGGTTCTACAACTACTACTGCTAGATGGCCATGATAAAAATTATATCAAAATTGTGTGTATATAAACTTTAATTTTAATTATATTGTAACTTAACTGATTTGCCCATTAACTAACTTAAACTGACATTGCCGAAGGATTATACATCTCCAAATGTGACCTCCCATTTGGACAGAAAGATGATGTATTGCCATACTAGGGTCATCATTTTATTTGTTTTGTTTCTTTATTATCTTCCACAATTTCAATGCTCAGTGAATGGAAATTTACATTATAATATTTGTTCATCATTTTATTGTGTACCATGTTTGGTGTAAACGTACTTTTTGTTTGGCACTGAAGCAACCAAAAGGTCATAATTTTCAGTACATGAAATGATAATGAAACGGTCATTGTTGTTTGATCAACTGAGAAATTTTGTCATGACACATTGAAAAAAAACAACGAATTGTTCAGCACCCCACTTCAAATATTAGCATATATATCATTACTGTTTCTGTCCTATATTGGTCATAATGTATGCTGACTTAACAGGTGTTGTTTTCTGGCAGTGCCACATATGCTTACTAAATATTTTGATGCTGAGTATATATCAGTAATTCTGTGAGTGATTATATTATAGGCGAATAGCTTTTTAACTGTGATATCTTCACCTAAGATTTGATTTCTTATTACCAGAACTTTTGATGTGAATTATCAGCTTCAAATTCTTTTGCTTGCATAGTCACCTCTGGAGTGCTGATTGGTCTAAAACTATATGGGCCTATCACAATATGTCCAATATGCCTTAAGGCATGTAAAGGGTCCTTTCTTACACAGTTATTTATTTCCAGTTTTATTCCCTTTTTATTATTTTTTTTAAAATGACCACACACACACACACACACACCCATGCACCCACGCACGCACGCATACACACACTATATATATATATATATATATATATATTTTTTTTTTTTTTGCATATCCTTTACAGGACATCGCTGTCAACACCAGCATCTTTCAGCTGTATGTTGATTTCTTGGCAAGATTACGCTCAGTAGTTTGCCATTGCTTTCTGACCGGTTACCGATGCGATTCGAACCACTGCTGATTCTCACCGTCATCACGTTACCAACGAGAGTATACAAGATTACGGAGAAAAGTCATAATCTCTAAGCCACGAAGCCGGCTTTATATATATATATATATATATATATATATATATATATATATATATATATATATATATATATATATATATATATATATATATATATATATATATTATTTTTCAAAAATTATTATTATTACAATAAATATATATGTAATTGTTTGTACTATTGTCTTTTATTATTATTATTACTACAATATATATACATTTAGCTGGTGTTGATCCTGTCTCAGTGCAGTTGTGCACCACATACTGGACTCTAGTCGAATGAGTTATAATTTTTGATATATAGTCTATTGATTTGTCATATAATGGATGTTTTTGATTTTCTAACTTATACTTTTAAAGTCTTCTTCACATTTCTATAGTAAATTTTTTGTTTATTTATTTATATTCAAAACAATCCTTTACCACGATCAATTTGAATAGTTTAGTTTAGTCGACGGATCAACATCAATGCACATGGGTGTAACCTATAAATGCTCCATTCTACTCCTAAGTCTAGCCTGAGTCTGGAGAATCTCAGCTCAGTGCATGAACTCTGTAGCACTGGCAAGGATCCTGAAACACTATGGGTAGATTTTTAACTCAAAATTTTGCTCGGACAGTGCCGTTAGGCTACGTTTCAATTTCTAACTGCCAAGGGATCTTTTACGTGCACAACAATACACACGGGCATCGGTCTCACTACCCAGAGACCAGGGGAAATTTTGTTACTAGAAGTGCACCTGAAAAAATCCCAGCCCTCACTGGTGCTTGAACCCGAGACCTCCAGCACTCAAGGTGGGCACCATACCTGGAGACCACTCAGCCCTCTCCATACAATTTTAATAATGGAGATACAGTCACCATAGTGGACTGTATACATTACCGTGGGAGTATGTGTGATGTGTAAAATATATCAGTTTGAAGGGTTAATTGTTTTGTTTATATCTATTGTCAATTTTGAATGCATTTTGATTTCATTTTTGTTTTCAGACATGAAGAGACTATATTTTATCAAGAGCTTCACTGATGAATATTACATTTTTGATGATGAAGAAGTCACTCTGCACTGTGCAGTCATTAATATTAAAGCCCTGGTGTTTGTTGTAAGTAACTTTACAAACAATTAACTTATATGATAAAAGTCGTTCTGCAGCATTTTTCTCACACATTTGAGCATAAACTTATTGTTTTGCTGCCATATAGCAGTATAAACATACCACATACCTTTCAAAGCTATCAATACCACATACCTTCCAAAGCTATCCATACCACATACCTTCCAAAGCTATCCATATAACATACCTTCCAAAGCTATCCATACCACATACCTTCCAATGTTATCCATACCACATACCTTCCAAAGCTATCCATACCACATACCTTCCAAAGCTATCCATACCACATACCTTCCAAAGCTATCCATACCACATACCTTCCAAAGCTATCCATACCACATACCTTCCAAAGCTATCCATACCACATACCTTCCAAAGCTATTCATACCACATACCTTCCAAAGCTATCCATACCACATACCTTCCAAAGCTATCCATACCACATACCTTCGAAAGCTATCCATACAATATACACAGAGCAAAAAGTGCTGGGGAGTCGCAGTGGTGTAGTGGCTAGTGTACTTTTAATGCCAGACCAGGGGTCATATATTTGTATCCCCATCGAGACTTGTTTTTCAAATTGGCTTAGACTCTCAGAATTCTTCTTCTTCTTCTTTGCGATCATCCGGAGTGTTTTTTCAGATGTGATAGGGGTGTGTCTGTTATGTGCCCCTGGGCCGAAACCCGTAGGCCAACACAACCGGCTTTTAGTGTGCTTTTTTTGACCAGGTAGCATTCCTGGGAGACTCTCAGAATTGACTCAGCCTAAAATAAGTGCTAGGGAATGTTCCGGGAAGTAAAGGAGGCTAGCCTGATATTGACCTCAATATTCCATCAAGGGCCAATTATTAGTCTATATTAACTTGTCTAGCACCATATACTCAACACATCTCAAGGTGTGTAAAAGGGTTTTCTACCTAACTTATTACTTGATGGTGATCTGACTTACTACTTGATGGCGCTCTGACTTACTACTTGATGATGATATGACTTACTACTTGATGATGATATGACTTACTACTTGATGATGATATGACTCACTACTTGATGGTGATCTGACTTACTACTTGATGGTGATCTGACTTACTACTTGATGATGATATGACTTACTACTTGATGGTGATCTGACTTACTACTTGATGGTGATCTGACTTACTACTTGATGGTGATCTGACTTACTACTTGATGGTGATATGACTTACTACTTGATGGTGATATGACTTACTACTTGATGGTGATCTGACTTACTACTTGATGATGAATTGACTTACTACTTGATGGTCATCTGACTTACTACTTGATGATGATCCAACTTACTAACTGATGATGATCTGGCTATATAGAGTCAGTCTTAATATTTAGGAGTTAAAATGTGACAGAGTAAGACACCTTCAAAACAGCCAATGAGTGGACCAAAATCTGCAGTGTTCAGATAAACAAGATCAAAACAATGAAGAAATATTTAACCATCTCCACCAAATCCAAAACACTAGACCTCTCACTGGACAACATTCCATTGCCAGGAACCTGGGAGTGAAATCTGCCCCCCCCCCCCCCCCCCCAAAAAAAAAAGAACTGTCATGGGGATCGCACATCAAAGGAATATAAACTTTCTTGGGACCAGTTGAGTGAGGTCTATGTAGAGCACATCCATCAAACTCTGGAATACAGAATGACTACATATGCAAAAGTAGCAAATACAAATATATTCAGAAGCTGGACAAATTACAGGATGTTGGACTTAAGAATGTTTGCAGAAGAACTAAGAATAGTGCACCAAAACAGCAAAAGAAGCAATACCAGGCAAGCAAAAATTAAGAGAAAAAAACCGGAGGAATTGAAGCAACTGGTAGCAAACAACAGCACCTTCTTCATATTTATTTGTTCACTTGAAATAAATTGTCTCTCTCGGAAATATAGTCTCTCATATAAACTTCACTGACTTGTTAACTCACTCAGTGGTCTGTAAGGTTTAATTTACACTGTTGTCTCTAGTCTAAAAGTTTTGGCCTTTGTGTCATATTCAGGGCAGTCTTAGAGTATGTAATAATAATTTGCACTCCAGATAGCCTGGATAATGTCATTCCATGTGATTGCACAATGTCTTTGATGTTTTCAATCACTCAATACTCACAAGGAAAATAGAGTAGTCAGTTTCTATCTTGGAACTCTAAAACTACTTGTCAGAACTTCAGGCTACACAAGTATGGGAGGAACACAAGACTTGAAGGATCCAATATAGTTTGCCTATGTGACTGCATCTTAAGTCTCCTCCTTTGCCTCCACCTCCTCTTCCTCCTTCATAATTTTCTTCCTCTTATTAGGTGGTAGCAATGGCTTCAGCTGCTGCTGAATCTTCTTCTTCTTCTTCTTCTTTCTCTTCTGCCTTCTACTTTTCCCCTTTCTTTCCTCTTTAGAAGGGAGTGTGCCACTCCTAGTTATGCACCTCAAAGGTCAGTGTATTTTACTTTAACATGCATTTGTTTAAGATTTGCTTCCTCTAGACAGATTCTATCCAAATTAATTGGCTTCTATCAATTCGTGTGTAGATGTTATTCTTTCTTAACAATTTTGAGAGAGCAGTGGCCTTATGGCCTGCCTACTCTTTTTGATTTCCAACTACCGTGAGATTTTTAACATGCACAACTTCCACGCATGATCTCACTACCAAAGAAATCAGGGGACATGTGATGTCATTAGATATCAGTGGCTCTTAGACACATTAACAGGACTATGCTGATATCATTAGATATCAGTGGCTCTTAGACACATTAACAGGACTATGCTGATATCATTAGATGTCAGTGGTTCTTAGACACATTAACAGGACTATGCTGATATCATTAGATATCAGTGGAACTTAGACACATTAACAGGACTATGCTGATATCATTAGATATCAGTGGAACTTAGACACATTAACAGGACTATGCTGATATCATTAGATGTCAGTGGTTCTAAGACAAATGCCCAGGATTTGCTGATATCAAATATGAAATCTCCTGAGCCTGTGGTGCACACTGTAATCTTGCGGCTATGCCTCTCCCAGGTCTACAGGCTATTCAAAATGAACATGAAAATCTCCTACCAAGAAAAACCACAGCACATCTAAATCAGTTGCATGTGAATTCCACACTGGCCTGCAGTTGATTACTGCACACTGGTGTCGGAAATGTGATGGCTGAAAAGATTGACCAAACTAGACACCCAGAAGGAACAATTTCAACACACAGTTCAAGAAGAAAAGACACTTATTAAGAGACAATATAAAAAATGCATTCAGCCATACAACAGGCACCAGTTACCTGTAAGATCTCATGCTAACACTACAGAGCACCTTTTATTGTGTTTCCTCATATGACATTGTAGACTACAAAATGCCCAATTCTACAAACATGAAAGCTGCTCAAACTGACCATTGCAATGGCCCCAGACCCCAGAACACATACTGAAAATTGTGACTGGATTCATGGATGCAGCTCGTTTCTTTATTTAGACTGCTGTTAATATAAAACTGATCACTGAAGGAGGAGAAGGAAGTCAATTACTATGCACACAGAAACTGTATTACACATGACACATTTATAACAAACAGATTACTGTTTTATGACTCTCTGAACTACTATACAACATAAAGAAAAGTTTCTTACCAAAACAGAAGGTTATTGTTATGTAATATGTACACAGAGATATGTTTGGTAGAGAATTAGTAATACATTTAATATGCTTTCATAACCATAATGCTTATATTAACTCATTTCCCTCTATTCAGTGTAATAATGTCACATTGAGAGAAACTATAAGTACAGGCGACTCAATTACACATCCAGTTACCATGGATACTATTCGATCAAATCATTTGACTATAACCAAGGAAAGGGTAAGTAACACATTTGTCACCATGAGAATTGCTACACACTGACACAGAGGTTTATTAGTCACTCTGATTAACTCCTCCAGTCTCAGAATATTTGCAGCAGAAGCCCAGTAATTTTTTTTTTTGGCGCTAGCTCACTTTGAACTCAAAGTAAGGCCCATAACACTACTTCTAGTAGTGCCAGACTGAATTGTGCATGTGGATTAGCTTTTCCTATTAAGTGTCCCTCACCATCAGGAAAACCCACTCTGACTTCAGAATAACTTGTAATTTGCGTCCCCAAGCCAAGGATGATGGGTCAACATTTTAGTCCAACTGTCCAGTGTAGGGATTGAACCCCTTACCTCTGTATCAGCACATAGTAGATAATAACCACAACATTGCACGCAAGATTCTATTACTTTCAAAGTGCAACATACATAGTGCTATATGTTAAAATTTCTAGCCAGATTTTTCTAGTGTGCCCAAACTAAGCATAAAAGATGTAATAGCACACTATGCTTTGCCTGATACACATGGACAATAGCTGATTACACATAGTGTGTTGCCTGAAATAGAAAGAGTTAAGACTTTTGTTTTATTTAGCATCATTGTGGCAGTAGCAGATGGGACTATGGATACATTTGTAATTAGCAAGACAATTAACATCCCTAGACTGGACATTTGCTTAGAACAACCAAGCACAATTGGATGTGATTAAAGTGCCACGTTGTCAATTCTAATTAATCATTCAGTCAAAGGAAACAAAATTACTTATAAGTCACTAAGGAAAAGAGTTCTTAAGAACTATATTGAGCCAATCCTAATGTATGAAAGTTAATCATGGGCAATTAGCAGAGAAGTGATAAGTTATGTTGAAGCTGTGATTTTATTGAAGAATGATAACACCAAGGGTGGATAGAAAGAGCAATGAAGATATCTTGAAAGAAACCTCTGAAGTCATAGAGGGTTTGCCTGATAGTGAGGGACACTGTTAATAGGTAAAGCTAATCCACACACAAAATTCAGTCCATTTCTAGAAGTAGTGTGTCTGGACTACACTTGAGTTCAAAGCGAGCGAGCGCTAAAAAACAAAATCTTGAGAGAAATCTTGTCAAAGTGATGGGAAAATTGGCCATTTATTCCTCCTTGCTCTCAGGCTTACAAATTGTGATGGCACTATCACATCACAGTCGCATAGCAGGAAACTTCTTCAGGATACATTTTTATTGTTTTTATTGCATAATTTATTTAGAAAAAAATCATGGAACTAATTTACCCTCAAACTCAAGCTTGAGTTAATAATCCTAAATGCAATAAGGAAAAGTAAACAAAATTTTAAAGCCTTGCTATTTTATATCTGTATTCACCAGATTATAGATCAGTTTGTTATCTTTTGAAGATTACCGTTGCCTTTTCAGTTATTCTGAGAAGCTATTGGAACAGTTTATAAGAACTTTAACAAATTTGTTAATCAGTTTGATATTTTCCTTATTGCAAAATGTATTTCATAAAATGACTTACAATTAAAATTCCAATAATGAAAACAGATACATGTTTGAATGATTTATTATACATTTTAATAATAATAATATACTTCTCCATTATTAATGTTTGCTATTATTTCTTCAAAAGTTTGATGAATACAATGGAACTAAGCCATACACATGTTTCTGCCGGACTGCCATTCAGAAGGAGGGTGTATCAACAACATATGATAGTTCACCAGCAACCATTCATGTGGCATGTAAGTTTTTATATTCAAAGAGAAGCCAAGATACACAATAGGACCATATCTTTTGGTTGCTAAGTCTATTTTGTAAACAGAATGTTTTCATTATTACACCGGGTAAACAATAACAAAATGTCTGGTGCTGAACAATAAAAAAGGTTAATAAATTAAATTAATAGGTATGTGTTTGCATGCATAGAATGGTATAATGTAGTTATTAAGCAACTCAGATGTGGTTTTTTTAATGTATCACTTGGGACCAAACCATCTGTTCGCTTTCTGGTGGGGGGGGGGGGGGGGTGTGTTTCAAAATACAGACTAGTACTGATGCTGTTTCTATTTGCTTACTTACAGTATCATTTCTAATTCTGCCTCTGCTCATTACAGTTAGAATTTATCATAGACATTTCATTTCTGGTGCTGTTTCTTCCTCTTCTTATTTGTTCACCCAGAATGTTGATGTTGGTCGTAATTGTGTTGTCTGGTTACAACAAAGTTGCAATGGTATTTTTATTTCATTTTTGCATCAGATTCTTCTTCTCTGTTCCCTTTTTGAGGTTAACATCACATCTCTTTATACCACCTCAAAGGTCAGTGTACCTGACTTCAACATGCATTGATGTAAGGTTTACTTCCTTTAGAATAATTAAATTCAAGGTCATGGGTTCTGTTTACCCATAGGTAAGCTTACTTTCCTAACAATTCTACCAGGATAGCAGCCTACTGGCTTCTAATTGCCATGGAAGTGCTAACCAGCACATCTGTCAGAAGTCGGGGTAGCCACCGGCTAGATGAAAGTATTATTCACTAGCGTGCAACCCCAAATAGTCAGAAATTGACTAGGAACAAAATCTATGTGGCTGAACTACAGATTAAACCCTGAATATCCAACATAAAGCTCCAAATGGCTCGTAACAAAATTGAAATGAACTGCTGAATATTCGCCAAGGAGTAGGAAGGAGAAGATTAGCTGAGATAGACTTTTAAGTCTAAATTTAAGAGTAATTGACAACTATCTGAGTACAGGTTTTTCTCCCCTGACTGCTCCCTTCCATGGTGTGTAAGTAATCCCCCACCAATGTACACACATAACACGTATGCACAATTGGAATTAAAAGTATAACACTGAACTATGAGTTAAAACAAACTACACTCACTTTAATTACTAATCATATTATTAGACATCTGATGTTTTTCAAGATGATGATGATGAATGCGTATAAGTTTATGCACTACAGTAATCATGAAAGTGAAATGATTAATATAAAATACATAACTCTGAATCGTGTCTGGATCAGTGAGAGGTCCGCTAACAGCCGTTATGCTCCGATCAGCAAACAGCCGTGGTCAGATCAGCGAACAGCCGGACGGTGTTCAGAACAAAGTGTCTGTCCTGTCTCCCCTAGTTCCTCGTTGTCACAGCACGGGTACTGGGCTCCTATTGAGGGCTTGGAAGAGAACATCAAGAATGTGTATTATCTAGTTCTACATCAGTACAATCCTAATTAATACATACATTCTATCACCCCCCTATACAAGGACCAGTCTGGCCAAGTTTCTCTTCCAGCTTTTCTGTGCGTTAACTCTCCTCCTTCTCCCTCTATATCTCTGTCCTACTGTCTAGTCGTGGGAAGGACTTTTCTATCGTCTCACACGCCTGTATAATTATTACATTTCTGCCCCCTTATAACGTCCGTCATGATGAATGAAGTGTCCTACGTTCATGTCACTAATTCCAGCAGACATGTAGTTCCTCCCCCGCCAAAGGTAGTGGTATCATAAGAGTATTTGATCTCGGGCTTACATGCCGTGATCAATTTCTGTGAACGCTCGTCCACAACACACAGAGGGTTAAGCACCATATACCCTATACCAATGGTGGGTAATGTCTGTACCATTACACTATTGCTTCCAGCGCAATCAATAGCCAATGTGCCAATGTGCACACAATAGCATAACACCAAATTCTTCTTAGTGACTTACCATATAACCAATCAACCTCAAATAACCTAAGGCATGCGAGTTCAAAATGGCATATGAGGTTATTCTTACATACATTGTATAATGCAAAAAAGTAAGTAATATCCTTAACTACAACAAACTGGGAAACATAGTTTCCATATACGTTACAGACCAAATGACAGTCTGCCGAGTGCATGTCCAAAGTATAACAAAAATTATGCATATGACAATTCAAATATATCAAACATCCAATGCCATACATTATATTACTTCAAGATGGACATATAATGGTACTCAACATAATAGCATAATGTATTATTAATTAGTAATAATATTGTATAGCTACAAAATGAGATATACAACAATTCTAATTGAAGTGACCACACAGAACAGCCATACTGCTGATCTGCCCAGTTTAGTCACCACTTAGCCACTGCTGTGGTAAGATTTAAAGAAATAGTCAGTTGACTATATTCTGTACAACAAATGCACACACCAAAAAGTGACTAGGCTAGTGTACAAAGAAATGACAAGCATCTACTAAGACACCTAAAAGTATACCTAGAACTTAGCCAAGATCTGCCGATCACATAAGGTTCCTACTTCTCAGAAGAGTAACATTTAAAGCAATATGATTTTGCACACTGAACTGAGACAGAATAGTGCACTCAAGTAACCTTAGACAATGATATTTCTTGAAATAACCTAGGTCAGATATAGGCTATAGGGTAAAAATCAGTACATATATCTAAAAGACTTAGATAGTTACTAAGAAATCTACATTTACTCTCTCTTCTCACCTGTTCAAAGATTTTTCATTCCTGATCTGAGTATCAGAATCTTCTAACATATATACTCTTCCTTATCTCCCCCAGGTGTTTAATTCAATTACTACTTTCTTGTGGTTTTAAATGCCTTATTTGATCTGGGAGTCTGGTTCCAACCATTGACTGGGGTAGTCTCCTGTCTGAGCAATTTCAATTCACACAGTTTTATGGTGTAGACTGAATTATCTCCCAGCATGTCCATCATAAATTCTTTCTGAATGGTTGACCTTCACACCTGGGACAGTGGGCAGTCTCTGTTCAGCTTGCCTTTCACACTGTGTGTGGCTGTGAGAGGCCCCTGTCAGCCTGACAGTTTCCCCCTGGGAACCTTATCGAATAATGAGTTCACACCTTGTGTCTCTGGTCTGTTTCACAAGGTGGTCAGCCTTAACAGTTGAGCAATTTTCCTAGCCCTGTTTATCATGTGTCATGTTAAAGGAGCAATTAGGCTCTGGGGTAGACCAGTTTTCCAACTCATTTGATAAACCAGTTTGCTTGCGTCATGCCTGGGCGGTTTTATTTGCTTGCAAAGCCATTGTGAGCCCTCTTGCGTCATGGTTCAGTGGTCTTTTACATGCTAGTAGAGAATACATTCATTCTTATGTTTATTTCTCTAAGGGATACCTAAGATGTTGAAGTCCATGAACATATTCTGGGTTGTAAACGCGGCATTTCGCGACAACATCTTGCACAAGGGATCTCCTGTTTCTAATTTTAGTTGGCCTGTTATTCATTCTATGCCTCAATTCAAGGGCAACCATAATGTTTGTTCTTGCTTTGAGTCATTAGTCGTTAGTCGTGGTTCCTACTTCACGGCAACAGGTTGTCCCCATTATGCTCCGTCCCTGTGCCAGTGAGTATCACACAAAATACTCCTCACTGCCCTATGTGAAAAGTGGAATAGACAGGAGTCTCAGCAAGCCAACAGCCTGCACAGGTACATTGTGCATAATGCCGCTGCCAGAATGCCAACACAAAATTCCTCCATGAAAAATACAGTTTATAATGGATGGAATCGGCAGTCACCAGAAAGATTTCATTGACCCAGGTTTTATCCAATATATGGCTTGATCTCTTTCCACGGGGTGACCCGCTGAAAGTGCCTCACAAAGCATGAACTCTGTAGCTTCAGCGTCAACTCCCAGGAGTCTCCTGAAAAATGCATTCATGAACCAAAAAGGTAAACCAGTCAATTCAGTCACAGCCGGCCGCCATCGTTCTGAACATGCAGTTCATGCTACAAACAACCTCGGACAGATGTAAAAGCATTCCACATGACATTCACAGCTCACAGCGTTGTGCAACGCATTCACTCAGTTGCAGAGCGATGGAACCATGCACCTAACATGCTTGCTTGTGTTCGTTGGCTTGAGCTCCAATGCGAAGTCCTGTATGTCAGATAAAGGCATCCTGTTGTCCAACATCAGTGTGATGTCATACAGGACCTGAGGTTTGCGTCAGTATCTGTTGTCCCATGTCTGGCTTATTGGTGTGCAGACTGGTGGTTCCTCGCCGTACAGGCAGACACTCTCCGACTTCGGAGGAAGCACTTGACATGAAATCCATCTTAATCATTCTGTCAAGTCATCTTAACTATCTGCATAATTATCCACATGTGAACATTCGTAATTTATTGGTAAATTTATTCTCCCATGTTTTTTTTTCAAATAGTGGGGGTCTGCATTAGATTAAAACATGAAATATAATTTTGACTAACATGAAATATTTAGTGTTATTTCAGCTTGCAGTATTAATTTACTTTAAAAGGAAATGTTCATCAAAATTACATTATTTTGTTGGTGAATTAGAATTCCCTGAAAATACAAAATGAAGTATCATTTTAATTTAGCTAATTTTCTAGTGTTGTTTTATCTGCTGAAGAAATAATGATCTTAAAGAAAAAAATGTACTGATCAAAACATCTATTGCTCTCCATGTTACTGAAACATTTTTAAAAACTGCCCTGGGGAATCACAGTTGACAAGTTATGGCGTCTGTCTCAGACTCAGTTTTTTTTTTCAATCTCTGCTCATGGCAGGAAGTTTTCCAAATGCCATTAATATCTAATGATAATACACATTTCACTAATTACTTAGGTAGTGAAGTCAAATATCTATCTTTCTGTGATTATTTTTTCCCTGCGTTTCCATCCTGTTTCAGAATATTGCGGTCAACACCAGCATCTTTCAGCTGTATGTTGATTCCTAGGCTAGATTATGCTCATCAGCACGCCACGACTTTCTGAGCAACCGGCTCCATACTCTCATGCGACTCGAACCACGTCTAATTCTCATGCGCTCACGTCAACCACGAGAGTATTCGGGGTTAACGGAGAAAGCTGCTAACCCCTCCACCAGGGAACCGGCATCTTTCTCTGATATGGCTAAAAAACAGAAGGTCCTGTATGAAAGTTACGAATATTAAAAATCTTACCACAGTTGAAAATTGCATACAGTAGACTGCAATGCCACTGCCTTGGCAAAATTGTTTGGTAATAAAAACCTAACCAAAATACACAAATCCCGTTACTTGGATGGTATATGTCTAGGGAGCAAACCTTACACAAATGTATGCCTATCAGTCAGACTTGTAAAATATCTACATGTGCCACACACCCTAGGAAAGAGTAATGAAGAAAATGATGAAGAACTGCCTTGATTTATACAGTCACATTGATTTGTCTAGCTACTTGAAACTACATCACATGATTTGTATAAATAATATTATTCATGTTGTTGCTGTCTTTATTGATCCTGTGGCATCTGGGCACTGGCTCTTTGGTCCAGTGTCATGTAGTGATACTTGCATTTGTTCATCAGCTGATTCTTTCCTTCTGATATTGCCTTGTTGGAAATACAAATTTCCTGATATCTATAACAATTCTAAGAACTCGGGAGAAGTAATCTTTGATATCCCCATAAGAGTATTCAGAAGGAAGACACTCTGCAATGAGCTGGGATTCCCATAAAAGTAGTTTAAAGGAAGACACTCTGCAGTGATCTGGTATTGAAGTTTGTTAAGGTGCATATTAAGTGATGTCTGAATATCATATTTTTAACCGCCCTTGTCTGATGGTTGACATGGTGTGTGGGAGAAACACCAGGATTATGGACATCTTCTGGATGTTCCGGCCTCTTTCCTAACAGACAGGCTCTGTTAGGGTGGTCGACTATGGAATCATGTGTATAGAGGCTCTGCTAGGGTGGTCTAGTATGGAATCATGTGTATAGTGTAGAAGAATTGGTAGATCATCACGGCTTGGAGAGAATGGTGCTGCAGGGAGTGACCAGTTGGTCTGGCTGACACTCAAAACTCTGAGGAAAGGTCAGACGGACATATAATCAGACTGCTACTGATACCACTAGTATTGGGACTCTTTGCTGGCTGTTGCAGACGAGGGCCAAGCATGTATTGGAATGTCCCGAGTGCTGTGATGTCGGTTCTTGACTTAACTGAAGACATGGTTCGTGCTGTCTTTAGAGTAAGCACTGGGAATATTTTGTATACATCCCTCCCACAGTAATGTTTTTTGCAGATGAAATATATAATTTACTCCCCAGTTTTAGTCGGAATATGTTTTCTATTCCATAATTTAAGAATGTATTGGAGCTGGAATTGCTGTGTATATTTTCTAACAGGCATTGATTTCTATTGAGTTTAATACAATGCCCTGAAATATATTTGTCCACCAAGTTATATTTAGTGTTCCACATCTGACAGCTGTTTCTTTCAAGACATTATCTTAATTGTTTTACTTCTCTAATTTTATATTGTATGTACATTTTATGTTGTATGTACATTTTATGTTGTATGTACATTTTATGTTGTATGTACACTTTATGTTATGTGTACATTTTGTTAGATGCGCTTTTAAATATTATTCATTAACTGATTCAGTGCCAAAGAATAATATATCATCAAATTTGACCTCCCATTTTGATAGAAGGATGATATACCACAGTATAAGTGTCATCATGTTATTTGTTTTGTTTCTCGGTATCTTCCACAATTTCAATGCACAGTGAACGGAAATTTACATTATAATACTTGTTCATTTCATTAAGTACCATGTTTGGTCCAAACCTACGTTCTGTTTAGCACTGAATCAGTTAATCAGCTCTGGAATTGAGAGTCGAAACAGAATAATTCTTAGATATTGTGTGTTACAGAAATAAATGGTATTGTCTTTTTTAAATATTTTAATTTGGTACACAAATGAATGGAATGGGGGGGGGGGGGGGGGGGGGGGTGCGCGCGTGCATGTGCATGCTCGTGCATGTGTGCTCATGCTCGTGCATGTGTTCTCATGCTGCCACACATTATAAGATACATGTTTCAAAATCATTTCCTCCCCTAGCAAACATTCCTGTATCACATTTACATCTTGGGTTCTTGTATACCTCGGCAACAGATGTTTCCTTCCTTAAAAATAGATCACACTGTTATATTTTATTTGTATATGTTTTTACCAGATATCGAAGAGAAATTTCTAGTTGAGCCAGAGGATACAGAAGTGATCAGCATGGGGCGTTTGGAACTGCCGTGTCAGGCTCCAGATGCAGTTCCAAAGGCGGAGGTACTCATTGTTTATCTTAAACTAACATTTCATTATCGGTGATGTTAGAAACCACAGATTTTAAGCAATGTAGTTTTGTTTTAGAAAATAAATGGAAAGGGTAAGGGTTTTATTAATGTGGATTTTTTTTTTTTTTTTTGGAGCGTGTCAAGAATCACTTTCACAGCACATGAATATCATCATAATAAAATTGCAGTATAAAATCTAAGGGAGCCACACTAGTGTGTTGGCTTGATGCTTGCCTGTCGTCCATATCGGAGCAGTTTTAATTTTTTTTTTATTGACCTCGTCTCCCAGGTTGATGTAGCCTCACAAAAATTGGTCTCAGTATATATATTGGAAAGTAAAAGCAGCTGGTATGATAATAATCACATCATCCTCAGAGTGCCTTTTGGTCTATAGAAATATGGGTCTAGCGCCATATGCTTATAAAAGTTTTACTTATAAAATGCAGGTGGAGGTAATCATGGCCAAATGGATAAGAGTGGTTACTCTTAAACTTCTGGTGTGCTTATGCCGAGGTAGCGGGTTCAACCCCAACTCATCAGTTGAACTGAAAGATTGACTTCTCATCCATGACTTGGGGACATAAATTATAAGTACCTCAGAAGTTGGAGTGGGTTCACTTGATGATGAGGGATGCTGGTTATATGGAAATCTAATTTACATGAAAAATCAGTCTGTGCACTAGAAATAGTGGCATGTGTATAGACTACACTTGAGTTCAAAGCAAGTGAAGGCAAACAAAACAATTAATAGACTAAAATGCAGGATGTAACATTGTATAAATTACAATACCAGACTAAAATGCGGGATGTAACATTGTATAAATTACAATACCAGACTAAAATGCAGGATGTAACATTGTATAAATTACAATACCAGACTAAAATGCAGGATGTAACATTGTATAAATTACAATACCAGACTAAAATGCAGGAAGTAACATTGTATAAATTACAATACCAGACTAAAATGCAGGATGTAACATTGTATAAATTACAATACCAGACTAAAATGCAGGATGTAACATTGTATAAATTACAATACCAGACTAAAATGCAGGATGTAACATTGTATAAATTACAATACCAGACTAAAATGCAGGATGTAACATTGTATAAATTACAATACCAGACTAAAATGCAGGATGTAACATTGTATAAATTACAATACCAGACTAAAATGTGGGATGTAACATTGTACAAATTACAATACCAGACTAAAATGCGGGATGTAACATTGTATAAATTACAATACCAGACTAAAATGCGGGATGTAACATTGTATAAATTACAATACCAGACTAAAATGCAGGATGTAACATTGTATAAATTACAATACCAGGCTAAAATGCAGGATGTAACATTGTATAAATTACAATACCAGAAAGTAATACTATTCTTTCTATAAACATTTTCTACTGTGTATTTTTATTTACTAAAGATAAGAGTAACAAAACCAAAACATAACTAAATAGGATATTAAAACATCATCTGAACATGAGTACAAACCTGATTCTATGTTTGGATATTTGTTGTTGTTGTAAATGTTACATATAATTTAATTGTTCACTGATGTCAAGTTTCAGTTATAATATTTAAGTAGAGAAAGTAAATCAAAAAGTCACAGTTGATACTTTTTCTTAAACCAAGAACACTCTGTGTATTGTATTGTATAGTACTGTATTGTATTATATTGTATTGTATTGTATTGCTTTGTATTGTATTGTATTGTATTGTATTGTATTGTATTGTATTGTAATTTATTTAAAGCTAGGTGCATGTCCTTTATATGATGTTGCAATCAATCCCAGCATTTTGTGGTCATTTGTGATTTACTAAGCAATTTTCAAGTTCAGTAGTTTGTCATTGTTTCAGAAATGGCCATTGAAATCACTGCAATGCTTGTTTTATTAAATAAAGTTGTTATAATTTCTACTGTTTTTTGTGGTACTCGTTTTATTTCATGACATTAGATGTCATGCCCTGGAGCAGTGGTAGTTTTACCATTCAAAGCATTCTGCACCTTTGTCACATGAGTACGGCATTTAAATAAAACATAGTTACAGTATTTCCTTGTGTGTTAAATTTCACTTTTCCCAAAGTGTCATGAACAGTAACTTTATACAGATATAGAGTGATGGTTTCCAAATGTATTCTCTCTCTTTTGCTGGTGTGTTTTTTTATTTGCGCTCGCTCGCTTTGAACTAAAGTGTAGTCCATTCACACTAATTACAGTTGAGATGGATTGAATTTTGCGTGTGGATTAGCTTTCCATATTAACAGCGTCCCTCGCCTTCAGGTGGACCTACTCCGACTTCAGAGGTACTTGTAATTTACATTCCTAAGTCAAGGACGACAGGTCAACATTTTAGTCCAACTGTCTGGTGTAGGGGTTGAACCGCTAACCTCAGCATCAGCACAACTGATGTTTAAGAACATGCATTCTTACCCATTTGGCCATGCGGACTTGCTTCTGCTGGTTTGATTCGTTTCTTTGATTAGCTATAAAATTGAGAATCTTGATTTTGCTTGTTTGCTTCCCCCCCCCCCCCCCCTCCCCCAACCCTTTTTTTAAAAATATCCTTAAATTTGTTTCATACCTCTGTCATGTTTTTGTGGATTACATTTGTGGCAGAACTGGTTCCAATGGCTTTTCTTTGCTTGATAAATCACTCTGTTTGTTTAATTTCTTATTGCCTGACATTCTTTGAGAAAGCATATCTGATTATTTACAGCAATGAACGAATGGGGTGTTTTATTATAACTCAGTTTTAATTCATTCCTCCTTGATGTTCTAACACTGAAGTTTTGGATTTAGGTCACACATTTTTAAGACATGCATTTCACTTAAAATATGTATTTAGTATGCATGGACCCATGAGATTGTCTTTTTTTAAATGTATTTTATGTGTAACATAATTTAATTTGTTCTTCTTTTTTAAAAAAAAAACAACAGATTTCATGGCTTAAAGATGGTCAGCATGTTATTACGGACAACAGAACTAGAATAGAGGATAGTGGAACCCTGGTTATTGAAAACTTCCATGAGGATGATGAAGGCGCATACACATGTGTGGCTAATAATTCCTTTGAAGTTGTCAGAGCAAGCAAAGATGCTTTTGTCTCTTTTTCTGGTATGATTATGAAAGATTTTAACTCCGTACTTCTCACAAATTACATTTTTTTAAATTAAACAAACTCTTCAATATATCTAAATATTTTTACAACGCAGCTGTATATACTTCTGGAGGATAGGAGAATGAGAATCCCCTAAACACAATTTTTAAAAACATCATCTTTTACTTTTATCTTTAGTATCATAATCATCATCATCATCATCATCATTATCACCATCACCATCACCATCAGCAGCAGCAGCAGCAGCAGCAAGTGCCCTGCCAGCCTGCCTGTTCATGACTCTCATCAGATCTCGGTCGTTGGTTTCTGGATCAACTCTGCTGATGGTATTCCTCCATATCACCGTCTGTCCATCTAGCATCATTTCTCTTGGTCTGCCCCTGCCTCTCTTCCCCTCGATCTTTCCATCTTTAGTATAGTGTTTATAAATGCGTTATGCCATTTATTGTAGCCAAAATAAGTATTCATTCTTCTTCTTTGTACCTAGTTATGTACCTCAAAGGTCAGTGTTTCTGACTTTGGATGCATTTGTGTAAGGTTTACATCCTCTAGACAGATTCCATCCAAAGTAATGGGCTCTATCTACCCATGAATTATTTCTTTCATAACCTTTCTTTTCCATTCCTATTTTGTCTAGTACTTCTATTTTATTTGCTTGTGCTTCTATCAAATGCAATATACTCTTTTCTGCAGCGACATCACTAGGCCTCAGTTCAATGTTCTAGTTGCTTGTTCAGTGTATATTCACTTCACTTATTCACTTCAGCACCTTACAACAGTGTTGATAACATATGACATTTGACTCCTCTCACTTTTATGGTAAGCATTTAAATGAAAAAGAATTGCCAAGTTGCATTTGTTGTTCCTCCTACTTTTGCCTAGTATTCTCACAAATAATTTCTCAAATTTCCCTCTGTTGAGATATGCCTTAAAATCCCTTGCTTGTTCCTCATGCTTTTTTTTAAAAAAAAAACAACAGATTTCATGGCTTAAAGATGGTCAGCATGTTATTACGGACAACAGAACTAGAATAGAGGATAGTGGAACCCTGGTTATTGAAAACTTCCATGAGGATGATGAAGGCGCATACACATGTGTGGCTAATAATTCCTTTGAAGTTGTCAGAGCAAGCAAAGATGCTTTTGTCTCTTTTTCTGGTATGATTATGAAAGATTTAACTCCGTACTTCTCACAAATTACATTTTTTTAAATTAAACAAACTCTTCAATATATCTAAATATTTTACAACGCAGCTGTATATACTTCTGGAGGATAGGAGAATGAGAATCCCCTAAACACAATTTTTAAAAACATCATCTTTTACTTTTATCTTTAGTATCATAATCATCATCATCATCATCATCATTATCACCATCACCATCACCATCAGCAGCAGCAGCAGCAGCAGCAGCAAGTGCCCTGCCAGCCTGCCTGTTCATGACTCTCATCAGATCTCGGTCGTTGGTTTCTGGATCAACTCTGCTGATGGTATTCCTCCATATCACCGTCTGTCCATCTAGCATCATTTCTCTTGGTCTGCCCCTGCCTCTCTTCCCCTCGATCTTTCCATCTTTAGTATAGTGTTTATAAATGCGTTATGCCATTTATTGTAGCCAAAATAAGTATTCATTCTTCTTCTTTGTACCTAGTTATGTACCTCAAAGGTCAGTGTTTCTGACTTTGGATGCATTTGTGTAAGGTTTACATCCTCTAGACAGATTCCATCCAAAGTAATGGGCTCTATCTACCCATGAATTATTTCTTTCATAACCTTTCTTTTCCATTCCTATTTTGTCTAGTACTTCTATTTTATTTGCTTGTGCTTCTATCAAATGCAATATACTCTTTTCTGCAGCGACATCACTAGGCCTCAGTTCAATGTTCTAGTTGCTTGTTCAGTGTATATTCACTTCACTTATTCACTTCAGCACCTTACAACAGTGTTGATAACATATGACATTTGACTCCTCTCACTTTTATGGTAAGCATTTAAATGAAAAAGAATTGCCAAGTTGCATTTGTTGTTCCTCCTACTTTTGCCTAGTATTCTCACAAATAATTTCTCAAATTTCCCTCTGTTGAGATATGCCTTAAAATCCCTTGCTTGTTCCTCATGCTTTTTTTTAAAAAAAAAAACAACAGATTTCATGGCTTAAAGATGGTCAGCATGTTATTACGGACAACAGAACTAGAATAGAGGATAGTGGAACCCTGGTTATTGAAAACTTCCATGAGGATGATGAAGGCGCATACACATGTGTGGCTAATAATTCCTTTGAAGTTGTCAGAGCAAGCAAAGATGCTTTTGTCTCTTTTTCTGGTATGATTATGAAAGATTTTAACTCCGTACTTCTCACAAATTACATTTTTTTAATTAAACAAACTCTTCAATATATCTAAATATTTTTACAACGCAGCTGTATATACTTCTGGAGGATAGGAGAATGAGAATCCCCTAAACACAATTTTTAAAAACATCATCTTTTACTTTTATCTTTAGTATCATAATCATCATCATCATCATCATCATTATCACCATCACCATCACCATCAGCAGCAGCAGCAGCAGCAGCAAGTGCCCTGCCAGCCTGCCTGTTCATGACTCTCATCAGATCTCGGTCGTTGGTTTCTGGATCAACTCTGCTGATGGTATTCCTCCATATCACCGTCTGTCCATCTAGCATCATTTCTCTTGGTCTGCCCCTGCCTCTCTTCCCCTCGATCTTTCCATCTTTAGTATAGTGTTTATAAATGCGTTATGCCATTTATTGTAGCCAAAATAAGTATTCATTCTTCTTCTTGTACCTAGTTATGTACCTCAAAGGTCAGTGTTTCTGACTTTGGATGCATTTGTGTAAGGTTTACATCCTCTAGACAGATTCCATCCAAAGTAATGGGCTCTATCTACCCATGAATTATTTCTTTCATAACCTTTCTTTTCCATTCCTATTTTGTCTAGTACTTCTATTTTATTTGCTTGTGCTTCTATCAAATGCAATATACTCTTTTCTGCAGCGACATCACTAGGCCTCAGTTCAATGTTCTAGTTGCTTGTTCAGTGTATATTCACTTCACTTATTCACTTCAGCACCTTACAACAGTGTTGATAACATATGACATTTGACTCCTCTCACTTTTATGGTAAGCATTTAAATGAAAAAGAATTGCCAAGTTGCATTTGTTGTTCCTCCTACTTTTGCCTAGTATTCTCACAAATAATTTCTCAAATTTCCCTCTGTTGAGATATGCCTTAAAATCCCTTGCTTGTTCCTCATGCTTTTTTTTAAAAAAAAAACAACAGATTTCATGGCTTAAAGATGGTCAGCATGTTATTACGGACAACAGAACTAGAATAGAGGATAGTGGAACCCTGGTTATTGAAAACTTCCATGAGGATGATGAAGGCGCATACACATGTGTGGCTAATAATTCCTTTGAAGTTGTCAGAGCAAGCAAAGATGCTTTTGTCTCTTTTTCTGGTATGATTATGAAAGATTTTAACTCCGTACTTCTCACAAATTACATTTTTTTAAATTAAACAAACTCTTCAATATATCTAAATATTTTTACAACGCAGCTGTATATACTTCTGGAGGATAGGAGAATGAGAATCCCCTAAACACAATTTTTAAAAACATCATCTTTTACTTTTATCTTTAGTATCATAATCATCATCATCATCATCATCATTATCACCATCACCATCACCATCAGCAGCAGCAGCAGCAGCAGCAAGTGCCCTGCCAGCCTGCCTGTTCATGACTCTCATCAGATCTCGGTCGTTGGTTTCTGGATCAACTCTGCTGATGGTATTCCTCCATATCACCGTCTGTCCATCTAGCATCATTTCTCTTGGTCTGCCCCTGCCTCTCTTCCCCTCGATCTTTCCATCTTTAGTATAGTGTTTATAAATGCGTTATGCCATTTATTGTAGCCAAAATAAGTATTCATTCTTCTTCTTTGTACCTAGTTATGTACCTCAAAGGTCAGTGTTTCTGACTTTGGATGCATTTGTGTAAGGTTTACATCCTCTAGACAGATTCCATCCAAAGTAATGGGCTCTATCTACCCATGAATTATTTCTTTCATAACCTTTCTTTTCCATTCCTATTTTGTCTAGTACTTCTATTTTATTTGCTTGTGCTTCTATCAAATGCAATATACTCTTTTCTGCAGCGACATCACTAGGCCTCAGTTCAATGTTCTAGTTGCTTGTTCAGTGTATATTCACTTCACTTATTCACTTCAGCACCTTACAACAGTGTTGATAACATATGACATTTGACTCCTCTCACTTTTATGGTAAGCATTTAAATGAAAAAGAATTGCCAAGTTGCATTTGTTGTTCCTCCTACTTTTGCCTAGTATTCTCACAAATAATGAGTTCAATGTTCTAGTTGCTTGTTCAGTGTATATTCACTTCACTTATTCACTTCAGCACCTTACAACAGTGTTGATAACATATGACATTTGACTCCTCTCACTTTTATGGTAAGCATTTAAATGAAAAAGAATTGCCAAGTTGCATTTGTTGTTCCTCCTACTTTTGCCTAGTATTCTCACAAATAATTTCTCAAATTTCCCTCTGTTGAGATATGCCTTAAAATCCCTTGCTTGTTCCTCATGCTTTTTATGAGTGATCTAGTAACACCTGCAGCTGTCAATAATTTATTTGTTCATTAATTGTAGATTCGGTTATAAATGAAATCAATATACTGGCTTGCAGTCTTGACACACAACAGTTTGTTACACTGTGCTTCAAAAAAGGCATAACTGCAACCTATGGTGGGGACCAGAAATGGTGTTACACCTTTCCATAGCACAAAGCCTGGGCTAGAGTTTAGAGACATTATGTTTGCCATGCAGCATGATCCCTCTCTCTGCCTGCCTAGTTTACTGCAGAGGAAAGGTAGCACCAATACATTTGGAGCCAGACAAACTACAGAAGCTGCCAGATTAGCAAAACAATGCTCTGTCTGTCTGCCTATCGGTGCTTTGATCCTAGACCAGTTGCCAACCAAGGATTGGGGCCTGGTCTGCCCTGCCATGACATTGTATTTAGGTTGCATTTACTCTCACTGCATTTCCTTTTAAAGCTTAGTGAAGATAATAAAGTATATATGTATTTATTGAATCTGCTCAATAAGAGAAAAGAACAGGAAACACACTGTAAAGTAGTTTGCACTATTAAAAAAAACAAGCCAGCTGTATGAGTGTACAGTTTTATAAATCAGTCAATCAATCTGCATATCTGCAGTAAAGGTTTGTCGCAATGAATCTCCAACACTTTCTATCAGTCACTCTTGTAGTACACTACAACACACTTATGTTTGCCTATCTGTTGATGCTATATTCCCATTTGTATGGTTGTCTACCTCTTAGTTGATGGCCTTCAACTTTTCCCTCTAGTATGTTTTAGACACAATTGTATTTTCTTTCAATATGGCTTTCAACATAGACAGATTGGAGAACTTAGTGACAACTGGCAAGATCGAGGTGAACAGACCAAGAGGAAGACCGAGAGGAAAATACCTGGATGGCTTGGCCACATGGCATGGATGAGACAGGAACACTGAGCTGATCAACGACACTGGTGATTGAGTGAAATGGCGAGTCATGACCGCCCACGCTTTCCAGCATGGCACATGATTGATTGATTGATGGCTGTAATAATTGTCTCGTTAAATTTTATTTATCAGATTTATTTTTGCTTGACCTCTTGAAGACCAGGACACCTGATTGTTATATTATTTTCTGTCATCTTTTCATGCAGTAACTGGCGATCCAGGTGAACAGGTCACTCAGTTTTTCACCACATCTAAGTTTGCGACAGACGAACTAGAGACTACTTCATCTGAATCAGGAAAACGTTCTTCTGAACGATATGTATCCAAGGTAGGTGTTTGGACAGCAACCCAACGTGGCAAATAAGGGGTTTCTTAAAATTAAGAAATGCAACTTATGCAGACTTACAGAAATGGAACAAATGAACGAACGAATGGACTTTATTTTCAAAGGGTAACAAATTGGGCATGCAGGCCCGTCTTACATTCGACCCTTCCAACCACTCATCTTTCTTTCATCAACGGTGCATAGGAAAAAACTTTGTTAAATGAATTTTGTAAACATAAGCAATGCATATTACTATGTTATGAGACACATCCACCTCCCACCCACACATCCCCCATTCACTGCAACTCCCCCACCCAACCACACACACAACCCAGACACACATACATTCTCCCACCCATCTGCCACGTCCCTACACCTACACATCTCCCCACCCACACACACCTCCCACCCACCACACATCCTATCCACCCACACCCCAAGCACACATACATTCCCCAACCCACACATCCCCCATCCACTCACATCCACCAACCTACACACATCTCCCCACCCATTCACATATCCTCTACTCATCCCATTACCCACCAACAATCACCCACCCACATATCCTCCTCCACCCACACACCTCCAACCAAACACACATACCTCAGCCACACATCCCTCCACACACACACACATCTCCCCGCCAACTCACATATCCCGCTCCTACCCACACACAAATTCCGCATCCACCCACATAATCTCCCATCTCCTCTAGCCCACTCACAGATCCCTGGAACTGAACATTAGGAGATCTGTCTGAAAACATTTATAAACTGGCATTTGGCTCTGTGGTGACGGGGTTATGGATGCAATTCTTAACCCCTGCACGCTGTGTTCAAAACACAGCTGCGAGCAATTTGGCAGCAGACAGTCTTGCATGGGTTTTCATATAATGGTCGTTCAGAAAGCAATGCATACTACTGAACGTAAACTTGCCAAGAAATCACAAACAGCCAAAAAATGCTGGGGTTGATTGATGTCCTGTAAAGCATATGCAACTAACTTTTCCATTATATGCTGTAACTTGGGATCAGAAGTATCTGAAGTCAGTATGATAAAATTATCACTTTTTGAAAATAGGAGAAGACGAATGCAAGATCATCAGGGATAGACAGATGAAAACAGATTGTGCTTGTGTTAAACAGCCTTTCAGACCTCTCATGAGACTCACTGAGCACCAATTAACATGGCAATACATTACTGTTATTTATGTTGCATTACAAATGTATGTCATTTTGTTATTACTGATTGTGGTTTTAGAAGTCTAACACTGCAGACTAAAATATTACATTACATGTAATATATAATTAACAGAGTTTTTTGAGTAAACATATCTTAGTCTACATAGTTTTTGGTGTTATAATATTGGCATTCACAGTCAAACTGTAGTAATATTATGTAATAATTGTATGTCACATAAGTAGGTGCTCAGTCACCGTGTTACTGGGGCCCATAAATAAAGCAAAGAATTGTAACACTGTAACTTAACATGCATTTGTAAAAGGTGACTAAAGAAAGATGATGTGAGACTAGCTATCTCATCTTATAGAAAACTTTCACTATAAAACTCAACCAATCACAATCAAGTCTACGCAGGGCTTGACATAAAGTGGTTCAGTGTCTTTGCTTTCAATGAGAGATGCAAGAAAGGAGGAGGAGGAGGTAGTACTCTGTATCTTTCTCTCCTGTCTGATGGTATTTCATTAGTGTTCCTGACCCTGCTAAATACTTTGTGAAGTTGTTCAGCTGTGGTGTTTAATAGAACTGTAATATATTCTGCCAGATAGTATACCAACAGAAGCTATTAAGGCTTACATTTAAACACCTCACCTTAACTACTTAACAGATTTATTTAGCAGTCTGGGACACCAGAGAAATACAGCAGAGGATAGTGGATATTTGATGAAACTGCCAAAGAAGTGAGGCCTGCAAAAATATGGAAATAGAGAGGAATAATGTTATTGTCAGTTTTGGGAAGAATATTGAGCAGGATCATTCTAGAAAGATTAAGAGATGTCATTAACCAAGGAATGAACAGGTAGACTTCCAGCCAAACAGATCATGCATTATATCTAATGATTGAGCAAAGAATTTAACTGAACTAGGCCTGCAAAAATATGGAAATAGAGAGGAATAATGTTATTGTCAGTTTTGGGAAGAATATTGAGCAGGATCATTCTAGAAAGATTAAGAGATGTCATTAACCAAGGAATGAACAGGTAGACTTCCAGCCAAACAGATCATGCATTATATCTAATGATAGAGCAAAGAATTTAACTGAACTCACCATGCTACACTGGATATGTGGACAGTGAAAAGGCCTTTGACAGTATTTTTAAAACAAAAAACTTTCAGAAAAGGTTGAAGCATAGAGTATTCTACAGAAAATCATTAACTTAATAAGGGCTATATATATAAAACATGAGATGCATTTTTTCAAGAGTGAAAACTACCAGATACATTTGACATAAGAACAGGAGTGAGATGAATGCCTTTGGTCACCTTTATTTATTATTACTTACTATAGAGTGGATTATGAAGATAACAGTAACTACTGTAGAAATTGAATCTGACACAGCAGCTTGATGATCTGGAAATCATATGCAAGATAAGCTAAATACAATTGATGGGTGGTCTCAAAATGGTAACCCAATCTGCTTTGGTGAAACCAGACTTCAAGGGGTGGAATCATACACTTATTTAGGTTGCTATGTAGACAAAGATGGAGGAGCAGAGACAGATAGAAAAGTAAGAATACAAAATGCCAGAGAAACTTTCATAGCACTAGTAAATTTGTGAAAGTCAAAGGAAATTAAGCTTAACACCAAGCTAAGAATTTAAAACTCAGCCATTAAAGTAGTACAACTATATAGATAAGAAATATGAAGAATGACTAAATTAATTACTATTAAACAACACACATTCATTAATTGGTGCCTGCACAGAATACAAGGAGTAAAATTGGATGACAGAATCACCAATGTGGAGCTCATGTAAAGCAATAAACAAATACCAGTGAATCAAAAGACACTGATGCTGGATAGACCACACATTGAGAAAACCTGATAGTAATATAACTAGAAAGTCCCTTGTCTAAAACCCACAGGATCAACGAAATATAGGGCCCCCTAAAAACACATGGAGGAAAGCTACAAAATGCTATATTGATAAATAATTCATTATTGAGTTCAGTCTTGTCCTATAGTTCCAATATTCTCTTTTGTTTATGCAGGAACTCCGTAGTGTCTACTACTGGCTTAAAAACAAGCCACTTACAATTTCATGTGAGATCTACAGTGTAGACTCCATAACATTCATTTGTGGAAACAATACTGTGGAAATAGCAGAAACCAAGCAGCGAGTAGGTGACAACCTTGTTCCAGCTGTTGAAGCCAGTATCACTGTACCCAGAGAAGATTATGAGAAAGTTCACAATAACACTGAATACTATTGTCAGTGTTTTGGTCATTATTATGTTCCTGGCATAGTGGAAGTTCAGAAGATAGCAAGTGCAAAGGGATTTGTGAAATCTGCAAGTAAGTACAAGCAAAGATAAGTATTTAGACTTTTCATAAATTCTGAGATTTTATTATTACTCATAATAAAGGAATTGGTATTATTTTGTCCAAAAGCAGTCGCCTGCAATGGGTCTATGATGTGACAGTGCCATCATTCTGTAGGTCTGAAATTAAGGATAAATAGGTAGCCAATTTCTTTCCTCACTGAGGGGCTGAGTCATCTTGAGGTATGGTGTCTGCCTTGAGTGATGTAGGTCCTGAGTTCAAGCCCCGGTGAGGGCCGGGATTTTTTTCACGTGGAATTCTAGTAACAAATTTCCTCTGGTCTCTGGGTAGTGAGATCAAACGCCCATGTGTATTGTTGCGCACGTAAAATATCCCTTGGCAGTTGGAAATTGAAAAAAGAGTAGCCTAATGAAGCTGCCCGGGTAAAATTTTGAGTTAAAAATTTACCCAAAGTATTTCAGAATCCTCACCGGTGCTATAAGTTCATCCACTAAGATGAGATTCTCTGGACTAGGGGTTGAGTTAGGAGTAGAACGGAGCACTTATGGGTTACACCTGTGTGCTGTGATGTTGATCTATCGACTAAACTAAACTAAACTAGACTAAACTTAACTTTAACAAATGATGAGCCCAGGTGTCAAATCCATGTCCCACTGTGCTCATGACATTACCAGCGCTGTTCGGAATTATTCATTCATTCATTATGTGCCATGCTGATAAGCATGGGTGGTCATGTTCTGCCATCTCACTCGATCACCAGAGTCGTGGATCAGCTCCGTGTTTCTGTCTCAACCATGCCACGTGGCCAAGCCATCCAGGTATTTAATTCTTGGTCTTCACCTTGGTCTGTTCACTTCGATCTTGCCAGTTGTCACCAAGTTCTCCAAATTCCTTTCGTCTCATAACATGCCCAAACAATTTTGACTCTCTAATCAGTTTACAATCATTATTTGTTTCTTGAAGGACTTGTTCATTGGTTTTTCTTTCTGTCCATGATATTCTTTGCATTTTCCTCAGAAACCACATTTCCACAGCCATCAGCTGTTTTTCAGCTTGACTGCTTATTGTCCAAGCTTCAAATCCATAGAAAAGTATAGGTTCTATGTAGCACTTCAACTCTTTTTCTCGTTTCAATTGATATCTTTTGATATCTTGAAGCAGAAGTAACTGAGAGGAATTATGTTGGGTGTATTAAGTTGGCAGCATGAATACATGTCGTCAATCAAATTGATCCAGAGTAACATGATCCGAGATCTGGGGCGAGATATTAATGTGTATGCTATTTGGCTAGGTGAATATTGATAAAGTTACAAATACTATTTATTTAAAGTTAAATAAAATGTTGAAATGTAATTTTTTTATAAATTTTCAGATCTGGAAAAGAATTTTCAGAAGCAACCTGAAAATCAGAACTGTCATGCAGGGAGAAACTCTAACCATTCATTGCGATCCCCCTATGGGAAATCCAACACCCAAGGTAACACAACTGTTGTATTTATGACACATAATCTCCCATGATTCTCTCTCCATATGTCTTCAACATATGTAAAAAAAATACATGAGAAATGTCAAAAATTACGAGACCACAGATAATTTTGATACATTTGTAATTGGTGGAAATTAAATACCAGAACTTAGATATGCAGATGACACAGTTGTCTTCTCAAATAGTGTTAACAAATTAGAAGATTTGATAGAGGTCAGAATGGATAAGAATGCATGTTCTTAAACATCAAGTGTGCTGATGCCAATGTAAGGGGTTCGACACCTACACTGGACATTTGGACTAAAATGTTGACCTCTCATCCTTGACTTGGGGGCGTAATTTACAAGTACCTCTGAAGTTGGAGTAGGTTTGCCTGATGGTGAGGGACACTGTTAATAGGGAAAGCTAATCAACAAGCAAAATTCAGTCCAGCACTGCTTAAAGTAGTGTATGGACTACGCTTGAGTCCAAAGCGAGTGAGCACCAAAACAAAAGAGTTGATCATGTCTATCAAGAGACACAGTGAAAATAACAAATTAAAAATATTGACCATAGACAAAGGGCATAAAGAAAGAATGGAAGATAATAGGGAAACAAAACTCGCTTACACTCAGGAAATAAATGACCGTAGACCCCGAGGTAGACCAAGAAGACGGTGAAGAGATAATACATGTACAGACCTACAAGCACTTGGAATCGACGACTGGCAAGAGAAGGTCAACCAGAGAGACGAATGGAGACGGATTGTATTTGCAGCAAAGAACCTCAATGGCTCGGAAAGCTGAAGAAGAAGAAGAAGAAGAAGACCATAGACAAAAACACGTTCCAACCAAAGATCACAATTAACAACGAAGACATTGAAAATGTCACAGACCTTTATTATCTTGGCTCCGTAATTAGCAACAATGGGGAATGTTAAAAAGACATTGGATGCAGGCTGACCACAGCAATGTAGAGATTAAACAATGGTAGACCCTATGGCACAACACCAGTACATAAGCTAATGTAAAATGTTTGAGGACAAGTATGTTTCCTGTGCAACATCCAGATATAAATAACGAAGACACAAACTATAGATTGTATGATTTATTGCCTGGCATATTTAGCTGCATCAAGTCAGGTACATACTGCAGAAGTCACATAGCATATAGGAAAATAACTAGATACATCTTTCAAGCTGAAATATACACATGTTCGCACAGTAATATCAATTGTTTACCATGATAATTGTAAATTGACTATGATGTCTTTCTGCTTACACAAAACTGGCCTATGTAGATGAATCATTATGGCTTCTGCAAACTTTAACAAATGACTAATTTGTGTATGAAACATGTGAAAAGTGCTGTCTCTATCAATTACATGACTGTTTTCTAAGACATGGCATACAATGGACGACCACAGCAGTGAAATACGCTAGGCAATAAATCATACAATCAAAGGTCTGTGTCTTCGCTATTCAAATTCACTACAGGGAAACATTGTTTTGATATGGATATGAGTTATGGAAATGTTGCAATCACTGAAGAAGAAAATTGGGGATTTTGAGCGCAAATGTTACAGAAAAGTTCTTAGAATATCATAGACCAAGAAGAAGAAAAATACTGACATTCTATCAGATCTGAACATGGAAGAAAACTGGCTCATAAACAGTATCAACACGTGAAAATAAAGTAAAGAAACAGAAATAGTAAAGAAAATAAAAATAAAGTTGAACTGAATTGAATGTCATGTCTAGGAATCTGAAATACTTTGACCGTATTAAACATCACAATAGCTTAGAAAGAACACTGATGGAAGGCATGATTCCTGGCAGAAGAGGCAGGGGTCAACCAACACGAAGATGGACATTGCAGACACCTTGACATCTTGGGCATGAAGATGCATGCAGCAGGAGAAATGGCCAGAGATTGAGAGCTTTTTGATGTGCCACTGATGACAGTGGCCTTTCAAAGGATCCACTACGTGATGATGATCTCCCATGCCAGCTGGCAATGCACTCTATTATCATTTATCTTGCCATTCGAACAATAATCTCAATTAACTTTCAAGCTTTCCATAGTTTTTTTTTCCCCATGCATATCCTTTGACTTGCCATTTGCAGTCAACACCAGCATATTTTAGTTGTTGCTGATTTCTTGGTAAGTTTTACATTCAGTAGTTTTCCATTGCTTTCTGAACGACCAGCTAACATGCCTCTGTAAGTAACCAGCATGATGTGATCCGCTGCCGAATCTCACGCAGCTGTGTTTCATATGTGAGTATACAGGATTACAAACAGCGTCCTTAACTCCTTCGCCAGAGAGACCGGCATAGTTCTTACACACAGATATATTTTTAATACCCTTATAGAATTCAGAACAGCTTCAAATGTACTTGCTAGACGCTCGGGTATTTTTTAAAAATTGTTCAGACCTTGTCAACCCAACCTCAAATGGGTACATTGAGATATCTTTGAAAATAAACTGGCTGGAAAGTTACTGACCACATAACCCATCGAGTGCCAAAGGTCTATAAATATATGGATCTACCACCATGTACCCAATATGCCTTCGGGCATGTAAAACGGTCCTTTATTTTTTTGGTTTTTTACATATAGAATAATGTGTTGAGATATAATGGTTTATCATCATCATGTGCAATGCTGATAAGCATGGGCGGTCATGTTTCACCATCTAACATGATCACCAGATTTATGGATCAAGCTCTGTGCTTCTTGTCTTGACCATTCCATGTGGCCATGCCATCCAGATATTTACTTCTCTGCCTTTCCCTTGTTCTTTTCCCCTCAATCTTACCAGTTGTCATCAAGTTCTCCAATTTATTTCTTCTCATAACATGTCCAAAACATTAAACATTTTCACTCTTCTACATCTAATTTCTTTAATCAGTTTACGGTTTTCATTTGTTTCTTGTAGGATTTGTTCATTAATTTTTTTCTCTGCCCATGGTATTCTTTGCATCTTCCTGAGAAACCACATTTCCCAGTCATTAGATCTTTTTCAGTCTGTCTGTTCATTGTCCTTGCTTCACATCCATACAAATGTACAGGTTCTATGTAGCATTTCAACACTCTTTTTTCATTTTTGCAGTTGACATCATATTAGTTACTGTATTTGTTAATTGGTTGTCTTGTAGTAAATCATCTGAAAGACTGTGATTACTTCTTTTAAAGCTGATACATGGTGCTCAGTTCATCTAACAGACTCTATCTCTATGTTCAGATGGAAAAAAAGAAGCATACATTACAGTTTTCAGTCTGAAGATTGCGTAGTTAACTTTGATAGAATTTATTCATTTCTTTCTTGGCCTTTCTCAACTTCTGTGGTCAGAGTTTTTTCAGTAATGGGCAAATTCTCACTCACAAGATATCGGCAGCATGTAGCAGGTCCTTTGCAAAATGTTGCTGTTATTTTGGCCCATGAAAAAGTTTCTCAGTTGCTTGTCATTTTTCTCACCAAAGATGTTTAATATGGCCCAAAAATGTTTATGAGCCAGTTTTCTTTGATATTCAGATCGTGTAGAATCTTTTTTTTAAATTTTTGTTTGTCTTGGCTCATATTCTAAGAATTTTCTGCAACATTTAAGCTCACAAACTCCAATTGTCTTCTTTAGTGAATGTGAAATAGTCCTTTGTTCACATCCACATGTTACCACAGGACATATGCATAGTTCTCAAACATGTCACTTACTTGTTTGCTGGTGTTGTGTCATTGGTTCCTAATACTGTTTAACTTCTGCATTGCTATGGCCAGCCTGCATTTGACATCATATGAACAGTCCCCAGTATTGGTGATGATGGAGTCAAAATGTCAGACCCATTTTATTTGTTAACTAATTTTAAATTCATTGCAAAGAGTGGCACCTATTATAGTTCTTGTTATCATTTCATACGTTGATGCTTATGGTGATGACAGAAGTTTTCACTGTGTCAGGCACTTTCATTCATGTTATTAAAGCAATGACTTCATTTGACACTGTTAGCAGAATGTTAGTAGAAATGTGCTATTTATCTTTTCTTCTTGATGTGAGAACTGTTGTGTGGATACTAGAGTAATGGTCACTGTTGGTGGTAAGTCATTAAATCTGAATTCACCTTTTGACATCTTGTTTCCATTAGCTCTGTTAAATCTTGTATTAAAGATTACCTAGTTGTTATTTTTTGTCATATTTCTGCAGCTATATTAGTTTATTCTCTTTCATATTCCTGCAGCTGTATTTTCATATTTTTCATATTCATGTTGCTGTGTTATCGTAATTTTCATATTCATGCTGCTGTATTAGTGTATACTTGTCTTTGCTTTTTGTTTGCTGATGAAGTCTTCGTTGCTGGAATGTCCTCTATGTCATTTATGTTCCTGTGCTTTATTTTGTTCTTTTATGCAATTTAAAAACTATATCATTTGTTCATGTAATCAGGTGTCATTGATCAAGGATGGAGAGAATATTAAGGACATAATTACCAATCGCATTGGATTGACTGGTGTGATGTATATGATTCCTGCGGTCCAACTAGACAATGCAGGAGAGTATATTTGCATTGCAGAGAACTGACGTTGGAAAGCGTATGAGTCTGCCAGCCTATGTTGATGTTAAAGGTTAGTTGTAGACAACTTTTGTCTTCTTGTATTCTTGATTATTGATAGTTCAAATAGTGCATAATCATCATGCTTAACCACTTTTTCAGGGCAGCAGCAAATATTTCATTCTTTACTTAGTCCATTATTTGCATGGAGCTCATAGTTTCAAGCATGCCATGGGTATTTTTCTTATTCAGCTATTGCCTATAAGGTAAACCTGGTCCCATAACAGATACTGCCACCGGGGTGTAAAATAATATGCCTTCAAATACATTAGGCTATGATGTGTGAGTTATGGTCATTTCTCTTCCTCATTGCTTTTATACCCGAAAATTATAAAAATTGTCAAGTACTCATTTTTATGAGCTGTCATCATCATCATCATCAAGTGCCCTGCCAGCTGGTGTAGGCGTTCATGGCTCTCCACAGATCTCGGTCTTTGGTTTTCTGGATCAACTCTGCTGCTGATATTCCTCCATGCCACCATCTCAATCCATCCAGCATCATTTCTCTTGGTCTGCCTCTGCCTCTCTTCCCCTCGATCTTTCCTGTTGTCACGATGTTCTTCAATGCCTCTCTTCTCATCACACGACCAAAGAAAGTTGTTTGTCTCTTTCTTATTGTTGTATATAGTGTTCTAGTTTCATTAGCCTGTTTCAGGCAGTCATCGTTAGTTACTCTGGCAGTCCAAGGAATTCTCAACATTCGTCTCAGAAACCACATCTCTGTTGATTCTAATTATGAGCTGTACTCTTCTGAAAAAAATAATCATGTCTCTCATGGGATTGGCAAGCGGGTACACTAACCATTATGCACCAACCTGGACCAATGTATTGGCAGGCCATTATGCAGATAAAATAAAAGTACAGTCTGGGAAGAAAATCTTCAACATCATACTGAAATTTGAATACATGCCTCACAAGGTGTGAGACGACATTTGGACTTATTGCCAGCATGGTTTCATGTGATCTGCACACTCAGAGTTACATGGCTTGAGGATGAAGGGTCAACATTAGCTAAGTAACTTTGGTATATTTTTTGTTGTATCACTGTCTGTTCATTAGTTTGCTGATGAAGGCTCTAGCCATGTCATCCAATATGTTACTATGACTGTATTCTTGTAAAGTTTACCAATTCCACTTCCTGTTTTTTTGTTTTGTTAATAAAATGGTTTAAAGGCAGAGAATCAACTTCACTGCACTGAGTTTTATTCTGTATGGCTCAGTCTCTTTCTACAGAGTGGTCGCCAAAAATGTGCGCGGAGCAAGAACTCCGTAGTTTGACGATGACCTCAAGATTTCCGAGAAAATTAACATTCATGAAATGAATTACGCTGATTTACTCATTGTAGTTTTACAGCTTTACAACAGTTCTACCAGTTTTATTTCTCATCAGCCACCTCCTAGACAATACACAGGAAGAATGTCAACACATTGCATGAACTCTGTAGTATTGGCAAGGCTCCAGTTTGTGTACATTAACACCACACATGCTATACATATTTCTTTATGGGTAGGCCTATTCGACTTACCAGCTCAGTGGCAAAGAGGTTATGGATGCAGTTTGTGATTCCCCATACCACGTTCGAAACACAGCTCTGGGTGATTTGGCAGCAGACCGCCATGCATTGGCTTTTAATAAAATGAGATGGGTGCCAGTCATTCAGAAAGCAAGCTACTGAGCGTAAACTTGCTAAGAGATCACAAACAAAAAAATGCTGAGGTTGACTGTGACGTTCTGCAAAGGATATGGAACTAACTAACAATTTGACTTAATCTGTCAGATTTCCAACTGCCAAGGGATTTATAAGAGGCACAAAATGTACAATCTCCTGGTTATTTTTACACTCTTATCTGAGAACACTAGTTTTCTGATCCACTACAGCAAGATAAGTAGGGAAGCATATAAATCTCTGGTATTTATTTTGTAAAAGTCACGCTGCATGCCCGGTCATCTTGAGATAGAGATTGATTTAATACCTCTAAGCCACTGTGGAATAATGGTTAGTGCCTGTTGCTGAAAAATACAGTGAGCCAGCTTCAATCTTCAGCATAGGCAGAAGTCATTTTTCTGACCAGTAAGGCTCAGGGGTTAACCCAGCCTTATAAAAATGGGTATGCAGGTCTTCATGGCAGAATGGGTAAGAATGCGTGCTCTTAAACATCCGTTGTGCTGATGCCGAGGTAAGCGGTTCAACCCCTACACCGGACAGCTGGACTACAATGTATGACCTGTCGTCCTTGACTTTGGTATGTAAATTACAAATACCTCTGAAGTCTGAGTAATGATTGCCTGATGGCGAGGGACACTGTTAAAAGGGAAAGCTAATCTACATGCAAAATTCAGTCCATGACATACTATAAATAATATGTATAGACTACGCTTGAGTTCAAAGTGAACGAGCGAAAAAAGAAAAAAAAATGGGTACCAGAAACTTTTTAGAATTTTCTATGAATTTCCAAGGAAGGAAAGGTGATGAGGAAGGAAATTGTCCACCCCCACTTCATATGTCATGGCCTAGAACAGTGGTTTTTCCCGTGGGGGAATTAAGATTATTTCAAGATTATGTTAATACAAGAACCAGTTACTTGATACTGTTTTTCCCTCCATACTTTACGGTTCTGTACTTCTCGCCCTTCTGAAATTCATTTTATAACAAATCACGTTTTATATAGATGTCTAGACTTGTTCTTGTATGTGTATTAAATTTAGCTTCCATATTTATGTATACTGTGTAGGGGCGGTTGGTGGGGGGGGGGGGGGGGATTTATAGGGAGGAAATACAAAAGGGAGGAATGACATTATGAACATATAGTGAAGGAGTGTATGGGCCAAAAATGGTTGAGAACCACCGGCCTAGAACATCTGAAGACCTGCACTTAACACCCCAACAGTAGTATCTGCTAAAGAACTACTTTTTTAACTGATTCAGTGCCGAACAAAAAAGTAGACTTGGACCAAACAAAAATGGATGGTGAAAAATGGGAAGTATGGGTGTGTCACAGTTATGACTTAGAAGTTATTAATATGGTAGCAGATGTGTTGTATTATAACAAGAGAAGCAACGGCTGCAGCAGGATATAACAATGTAAAATACAAACTGTTAGGTATGTGTAGCTCCTGCAAAAAGATGAAACATACTAAACATGGACAGTGTACATATAACAAGAGAAGCAACGGCTGCAGCAGGATATAACAATGTAAAATACAAACTGTTAGGTATGTGTAGCTCCTGCAAAAAGATGAAACATACTAAACATGGACAGTGTACATATAACAAGAGAAGCAACGGCTGCAGCAGGATATAACAATGTAAAATACAAACTGTTAGGTATGTGTAGCTCCTGCAAAAGATGAAACATACTAAACATGGACAGTGTACATATAACAAGAGAAGCAACGGCTGCAGCAGGATATAACAATGTAAAATACAAACTGTTAGGTATGTGTAGCTCCTGCAAAAAGATGAAACATACTAAACATGGACAGTGTACATATAACAAGAGAAGCAACGGCTGCAGCAGGATATAACAATGTAAAATACAAACTGTTAGGTATGTGTAGCTCCTGCAAAAAGATGAAACATACTAAACATGGAAACATGGACAGTGTACATATAACAAGAGAAGCAACGGCTGCAGCAGGATATAACAATGTAAAATACAAACTGTTAGGTATGTGTAGCTCCTGCAAAAAGATGAAACATACTAAACATGGACAGTGTACATATAACAAGAGAAGCAACGGCTTGCAGCAGGATATAACAATGTAAAATACAAACTGTTAGGTATGTGTAGCTCCTGCAAAAAGATGAAACATACTAAACATGGACAGTGTACATATAACAAGAGAAGCAACGGCTGCAGCAGGATATAACAATGTAAAATACAAACTGTTAGGTATGTGTAGCTCCTGCAAAAAGATGAAACATACTAAACATGGACAGTGTACATATAACAAGAGAAGCAACGGCTGCAGCAGGATATAACAATGTAAAATACAAACTGTTAGGTATGTGTAGCTCCTGCAAAAAGATGAAACATACTAAACATGGACAGTGTACATACCTTACAATGAACTCCATAAAGGTGAACATAAATCACGGAGTGAAAATTCCCCAGAACAAGAGAGATCAAAAAATATATAATAAAAAAATAAAAATAAGTATTCTAAGACGCAACACACAACATTTTGATTATATAAATCTTCATCAGGGACGGGACAATACAGACAGATCTAAAGAAAACCAGATCTAAATTTAACAAAAAATAAAATTATGCTGTGTTTTAATATTAGTTTATAATGGTTTTTCTTTAGATATGTTTTTTCTTTAGATCTGTGTGTGTTGTCCTCATCCCTAATTATGTCACTTTACCTGCTGGGCATAATTAATAACTGTCTCACCGAGACAGTGAAGTAAAATGGTTTTGGTCAGATAAAGGGTCATTGACCAGATTAAGGTGTGGTACCTGTTGCTGAGAAATACTTTAAGTACATACATTCAGACTATCTTTTACATTTGTTTCTGCATTTGTTTTTCAGCCAAAGATGACATACCACCTATGAAAGGAGGTAAGAACTTTCAAACACATTACTTAGAGTTATTCAACTGATAAACTGAATGAAACAATATTTCCGTAATGCTGAGTTAACAAATGTATTGAGAATAAATATTATATATTTAATCTCAAAGATCGTTTTTAAAATCATAAGCATGTTAAGTTATTTATGATAATATTTGGAAAAGACAATTAGTTATGAGTATTAGTTAAGATCAGAAACATTAAGGAAACTGTTAAAAAGACATATTCAAGACAAAAGATATGGTAAAGTTATTGTTTATTTCATTTTACACACTGAATGTGAAGTTAACCTTTTGGTTAATATATAGTTGTGATGGCATTAATAATTATATTGTTTAAATAATTAGGTTAGAATTATGTTTATTTATTATTTTTATTCTTACATGGAAATGTGTTATCGTTTTCCCAAAACATTATTTTTAAATTACTAATATTGTCATAAAGTAATTAAGAACATTTTCAATGAAACTTGTAGGTTTTCTCCAATATATATGGCATTTTCTTTATACTAAGAAGTGAATGTGAAAGACACTAAATTTAGGTTGCTGAATAAAAGCTGGAGCAGTGAAGCTCTATATCAAATGAGTGATTAGTTATGATGCATGGAAATGTGAGCCCATAATTAGTTGAGTGGACTTGGTAGATTATTAACGATAATGGTTTTATTTTGTGCAGTGAATGCTTGATAAACCAAATTTTGTTGGTTTCACTATTTGCTCAATTAATTTTTAAAATTTGACAGAATTAAATAACCCGTCTAAGTCTACGCACTATTTATATATTATTTGCAATACCTAAAGATAATATGATTGGATTAGATGCCTAAAATGGAGTCTCTGTTGCGAAGTGGTCAAGCCGTTTGCCTCGTGCTCCGAAGGTTGTAGGTTCGATTCCGGGCCGCACCCTTCGGTTTACGAGTTAAATGTTTCGGAGACTCCTGTGGGTTGTCGCTAAAAGCTACGGAGTTCATGCTTTGTGCGACGCTTTCCGTGCTACGGGAAGTGACCGAGCCAAATGGGATAAATCCCGGTGCAATGAAGTCGACCCTGTCGACTTTTAAGAAACTTTTTTAGATGCCTAAAGAACTGAAAAGCAAAATTAAGGAATACATCTCAAGATCTCTTGCAAAGTAGTTAAGCCACATGCATCATGTTCTGAGGGTAGTTAGTTCATTTTTGGACTGTAATTTTATTCACAAGTGTAGGTTTTGTTTGGCGACACCTGGGGGTAATTTTTGGAGCTATGGAGTTCAATGCTCAGTGTTATGCTTCTGGCAGGCCACTTTTCAGAAAGAGACCAAACCATATGGTATAACATCTGGTGCATTGAAGTTTATTCTCTTTCCTTGAACATTTTAAACATCACATGAATAGACGTGACGTACATTTGACTACATTATTAACATTTGGAGAACTATCATTGTGTCCTCGGTAGTGTAGTAGTTAGTATCTCCACTTGTCATGCGGGAGACGTAGGTTTGACTCCCCGCCGGCAATTTTTTAATTTTTAATAAATAATATTTAACATTTTGAACTAAAATATAGAACTGAGAAACTCAAAGTTTGTGAATAAAGTGTGTGCTATAGATGTGCGGAAGCTGCCAGGGAGTGCAGCCCCCAGGCAGCGATGGAGTGATCGAGTGTTGGAATCAATGGATCCAATAGATGTCTTTGTTTAATGTGAATTTTATTTGCCCAAAAAGATATCACTGTACATAGAGTGTGTCCTTGTCGGCAAATATTGTCTTTGTGAGGTTTGAAGAAAAAGAAATTGCAAATAAAAGACGGACAAGAAGAGAGAATAATAGTCTTCTGAAGCCAATCGACGGTGGTAGTAAACGTCACATGACCAGCCGCTTATGAATAATGTACAAGACATTATTCACAAACGTTTGTTAGTAATGTCTCCCATTTCATCTATATCTAGGGGTTATCGCTTATAAAGTAAAGTACTAATGTGAAGTCACTTAATGAAATGCAGCATAAATACCAGAATTATATAAACAGCACGATATGAAATACCACATGTAGAACACTACTTACACATCACTATGTCAAGGGTGGAATGCATAATAGGAATATTATAACAGCTCAAAAAACAAGAAAAAAAAACAAATAAAACATCCGATTATCTTGAAATATTAATAGACACTATATTCCAATTATAACCCAGAAGTGTACATAGGATGTGGCTTTAAAGAAAGAAAATAACACTATTGACAAATGTCTTAGTTATCTACCAAATATAAGAATAGAAAACATGAACATTAAATAATTGTTGCTAAAGGACATGAAAACATGGAAGATACAAATTAAAAACCCACACGTAAAATTAAAAAAAATATATATTGTTGTATGTAGAAATCAGAATAAACAGATAAAAGCGTATTAATAAAACTGCAATTAATTGAAAAGCAGGTAAATAATAACTATTTTATACATTGTCACATTCGTTCCATCGATTATTAAAATATTAAGTATTTTTAAATACAACCAACTGTAATCTCCTGTTGAAGAAATTACGATAGAACATTATTTAATATGGCTTGTACAAATCATTGTTTAATTCTGTTGCATATTTACTGTATTAATCTTCTTCATAGTTTATTCAACTGTCTTCATTGTGCATTATATGGCATTTTCACTGTATGGTGTGACCTTGTGTAATTAGACACTGAAAAAAGAATATATTATACTTTCAAAAGACAGCTTTCTGCAAGAATGGTTACTTTATACATAGCTAGAGATTTGTGTGGAAAATATGTATTAATTTTCTTTTTTAACTTATAACTCAGGCCATTAGTTATTTACCATGTTACTCCTTTGATCCCAGGAGTTGTACTTTAAAGTAAGAATATTTAGACTGATGAAGTTCAAATAATACTATAGGACAGAAAGGGTTAAACTAACATTTATTTCAGATTGAGTGGGTTAAAGTAACAACTGGTTGTAACAGAAGATTGTGAGGCAAGTGTAGTAACTTTGAAATAACCTATAAGTATCTGGTTGGATTGCTTGCTATAAAGATATTTATAAATTAAATTAACTTAGCATTAAAGATGTGAAAATGTAAATAATTGAAAAACAAAAAGCCTTGGTTACAGAACAAAATTATTAAAAAAAACAGGAAATTTTGACAACATGCCTTGTTTAGAAAACAAGAAGAAGAACCAACAAAACGTTCAACATATAGGCAGCTTAATGAATCCTTTCGGCTGAAATAAACAAAACATACTGTCATATGTTTCACTGTCACAACTGTAGGTTTCAAGAGACCATAAAGCCTTTTTGTTGGCATAATGGTGGCTACCCTGCATGTACATCATATGCCTCTGCATATCTCAGTAACTTTTGTTTATGTGTATTCAACTTAAGCCCTCTTTATCTGCCACATGCTTACATTATAATAAATGGCATGTTGGTTCCTTCTGGTTAGTAGGTTTAGTTGAGTTGCTGGAATTCCAGCATATATTTCCAATGAGACGGATTTTTTCAACTTCCATGAAAGTATTACATGTTTAATTTTGTACTTTAACTAACTGTGATTACTGATACTTTACTGATAACAGGTCAGCCTGTTTTCAAGTTGAGGCATAAATTAACAGATAAATTTTAGGCAATATAGTTACACAACTGTAAACTGATTAGAAAAATTAGATGTAGACAGTCCAAGACTTTTTGGACATGTTACGAGCAGAAATGAACTAAAATAATTTAGAAACAACTGACAAGATGAGGGAAAAGAACAAGGAAAAGGCAGAGAGATAAATATCTGAATGATTTGGCCACATGACATAATCAAGACAGGAGCACAGAGCTGATCCACGATTCTAGTGATCATGGCAGATGGTGAAACATGACCGCCCATGATGATGATAAGTTACTCACATTTTCAAGTAAAATCTGCACAATTACTGTTAGTCTTTGTGGTAATGCCAAAAACAATTAGCACTATGCATGATTAGTATTCCATTTGTTTAAATATGCAATTATAAAAGTATGATTCATTTCACATTTGTGTGAATTAATGTATGTAATTATATATTATAATAATACTTTGGCACTCATTGTTTAATCTCATAGTGCATGACCCCTGACATTTTTACAGAAACTGAGGAAAGTGTAGATGGAGAAGCAAAGAGGAATTCTGAAACAAGTGTTCATGAATCAGATAGAGATGCCGAATTTAGTATAGGAAGTGAAGAAATTACTGAAGTCATAGAGTCTAATTTTGAAGAGGAATTAGCCATATATAAATCAACAGAAATGCCAGGAGGAGATTCAAAAGGAAACATGAAGAAAAATAATAGTACTATTGGAAGATCAGAACAGCACGGACAGGAAGAAGAAACCCATGTTAATGGAATTATTGATGAAAGTGAGTATGAAAAAGGAGAAATTGGGGGAAGCAGAGTTGAGTCAGAATATATTGAAAAGAGTAATAAAGGAGACAACATCAAAGCTACTCAAGATGGTTTGGATGGAAATGATGACATGGAAAATCAGGACAAAAGCAATAATGTAGTTGATTCTTATGAAAGGCAAGATGAAATTCATCGTGAAGAGTGAGGACAAAGGGGGCAGTTTGGAAGAAATACCCAAAATGACAACTCAAGAAGAGAATGCAAGTAGAAATGGCAATGAGAGGCGAAAGAGTAAGTTCACAAGTGTTACTATTAGCTTCTTTCACAACTTAATTCTTAGATCACAATAACCTATAAATACCAAAACATAACTTTCTTTCTTGTTGCTCAGAATAAAAAGATATATTATTCCTTCAGTCAGCACCTCTGTGAAGGTGTTTTATTATAAAACCTACTGTAAAGCAGATATCTGTGGTCTAAGCATTAAAGTTTTTATGCAAAAGCTGTTTCAAGTTGGCTGAAAATTCATGCTGTTGTTTATTTGACCTTAACAAGATAAACAATGATATGTCTCCTGTGAATAATTGTTCTAACATTATTGTGCTATGTTTTCTTGCACTTAGCATATGCATATTTTCATTTTCAGAATTGCTACTTTATTATAGTAATTCATTACAATTTTTTTCGCTCTGAGGCGAAGGGCTTATGAATGCATTATGCAATCCTGCATACCACGTTTGAAACACAGCTGCGGGCAATTTGGAAGCAGACTGCCTTGCAATTGTTTCCCGATAATGGTATGAGTACTGGTCGTTCATAAAACTGTGGCAAACTACTAAACGTAAACTTGCCCAGGAATCACAAACAGCCAAAAAATGCTGCGAAAAATCCTGGAGTTGACTGCTACGTCCTGTATAGGATATGCAACTAACTAAAAAAGGCCTATTGTTGGAATGTCTTGTGTTTTGAGTAATTGTATTTTGTTTTTAAATAAAATTTAGGTAGCAAAATTAGCATTGCTTATAGCTAGTTGTCTAACATGAATTCCTATTTTACATGTAATAGTGTTTTTGCATACACAATTCTGAAGAGTACCAATTCTTTTTTATGTTTTTTTATTTTGGCCGCTTGCATGTTTTGAACTCAAGTGTAGTCCATATATGTGCTACTACTTCTAGTGCACTGGACTGATGTTTGCGTGCAAATTACTTTTCCCTATTACCAATGTCCCCTCGTCATCAGGTGAACTCACTCCGACTTCTGAAGTACTTGTAATTTACATCCCCAATGTCAAGGACGTAGAAGTCAAACTTTTGGTCCAACTGATCGGTATAGGGGTTGAACCTGCTACCTCGGTATCAGCACACTGGATGTTTAATAACGCTCTTGTCTATTCAGCCATACTGATCTCCATGGAATATATTCATTCGGTAACTTAGTACATTCTTATGAAGTCTTAAAAACACTCTCCACTGAGCATCTTCACATTGTTAGACACATTTCACATTTGTACTACCAGACATTACGCAGCTACTAGTGCTAATCTGAATGAACACAAAATATAACTGGAAAGTTCAACAAAATTAAAAACATTCACAGATACAAGGAAATGTATTGGCAAGGTTCTTTATCAGTGAACAAAGACACAACAATACTTAGCTGAAAATACCACAATCCCCCCAAAAAATAATCTACATGTTGCAATTTATACTCAAAACGTTAATTGTGATGTATTTATGTATACATTACAATATGCAGATTACTTTTCTGGAATTGTCATACATCCGAGTATTCTTGTTTCATTTATAACAAATATTGTCATAACATTCTCTTGTATCCGTGTTTGCTTTTCCTGTTGCCAATCTTCCTAGTTATATGTTGTGTTCATTAGGATTACAGTATCAGCTCAGCAGTAGTCACCCTCCCAACCCTTTTTTTTTTACAAATTCAATATATATTAAGTGCAGAGTGTATGTAAATTTGCCTCACTATTAAGTGTAATGTGTCTGTCTGTCTGTCTGTCTGTCTGTCTGTCTGTCTGTCCAACCATCAGCCTATCTGTCTGTCTGTCTATTTATCCTGAACAATGCCACTATTGTCTGTCTATCCTGTCCGCCTATATGTCTAACCTGAGCAATGTCACTACAATCTGTCTGTCAACTACCTGCCTACAAGACAAGCTATCTATATTCCACACACCCAGCTATCTTTCTGTCTGCCTGCCCACCTACCTGACTATCTGCCTTGAGCAATGCCATTACTGTCTATCTATCTATCCTGTCTGTCTTGTCAATCTGTCTATCCTCAGCAATGCCACTACTGTCTGTCTGCCTCTCTGTCTATCCTGAGCAATGCCACTACTGTCTGTCTTCCTACCTGTCTGCCTGATAATATATCTATATTCCATACACCTAACCATCTTTCCTGTCTGTCTGCCAACCTACCTGTCTGTCTATCTACTTTCCTGCCTACTTGCTAATGTCTATATATTATACACACCCAACCGTCTATCTGTATATATTTGTCTGTCTGTCTATATGTCTGTCTGCTTATTTTTCCCTCCCTCCTCCCATTCATCCATCTGTCTGTCTGTCATACACACACTCACACACACTGTCTCTCTCACAAACACACACTCACACATTCTATACCTCCTCCTGGTTCCGCCGCCGCCACTCCTCCTCCTAGTTCTGCTGTCGCCACTCCTCCTCCTGGTTCCGTTGCCGCTCCCCCTCCTCCTGGTGCCGTCGCCGCTCCTCCTAATGGTGCTCCTTCTGCTGCTGCTAGTTCTCCTCCTCCTCTCCTTCCCCTGTCCTCCTTTTCCTCCTCATGTGCCTGCTTAGTCTGGACTCTCTTCCTTGAATAAATCAGGGAGCGAGGTCCCTCGAGTGGGTCCACCACAACAAGGTGATTCACAACAGGCCAGGGACGCCTCAAACATATAGGACAACACTGCACTCCCAAGCCAGGCTCCAGGAAGTGCTGGCCAAGACTCTGTTCTGACCAGAACAGAGATGGAGCACTTGACCCAGAAACCAGCCATGGAGCGCAGCAGACAAAAACAAACAACAGATAAGACATGACAAAAACATGGCCCCCTGGCTTCCATACTTATCTGTGTGTTGGTCTGAAGTGCCTGTCTATAACATCATTGTAATGTCATGTCTCAATGAACATGGAAGAGGGCCAACTCAAGCAGTTTTCATTCCGTTTATGTAAAGCGGATGTCCGAGAGAGGCACCAAGAGGAACTTGACAGATTAGCGTCAATCTGAAATAAATCTACCTACCCTTGTGTATGCGTGTCCATCTCTCTCTGTGTCTCTCTGTCTCTATCTGTCTGTCTATCTATCTGTCTGTCCATGTTACTCTCTCTCTCTCTGCCTGTCTGCCTTCCTATCCATCCATCCATCCATCGAGCTATCTATCTGTCTGTATATCGATCGATTGATTGATCAATCGATTGATCGATCGATCTATCGATCTATCTTGATGTTCAGGATTTGCTTAGTCTGTATATTGTTTCTTCATTCCTTAGTTGTTTGTCAAGGGCATCTCTTAATCTCTCCAGAATGGACGGACCTGTCTAACATTTTCCCAGAAACTGACAATAACTTTATTCCTCTATAATTTTTGCAATTGTGCTGATACCCTTCATTGGCAGCTTCACCGAGCATCCTTCTCTACCGTCTACTGGTATTTCTTCAGTCTCCTAGACTGCTAAATAATTTGTGCAGTAATTCAGTTGGTTTTATATTGGTTTTAATAGCTTTTGCTTGGATGCCATTTAGACCAACAACTTCACCATCCTTCAGGAGTTTGATAGCTTTAATAATATCATATTTAAATAATTTCTTAATGAATTTCCACTTCTGCAGTCTTGATATCTGGGTGTCTTTTTCTTCAGGGACTGGTCATTTCATATGCTCGTCAACATATTCATGTTCATTTTGTTGAGAACTTGCCCTTTACTAATGTTTTATCTGTATACTTCATTAAATAATTTTCTTTGCTGTGAGCTCTCTGAGGTTTCCTTCACCGCTGCTACTGCTTCCTTTCTTACCAGGCATGTGGTTGGTTAGATTTTGCAGCTTCAGTTTTCTTTGTGATGGAGTAGCTAGTCCCACTCCAGCCCTTCTTAGTCACCTCTTCTGACATGCATGGCAAGAGTTACTGTTCTTAGCTTTATTTTTTAAAGGCTGCAAAGACACATGAGCAACACCAAACACTGCTTAAATAACAAACATTATTAATTTTCTTATGTTTTTAACTTGATATTTTAACCAATAATTTGATGTGGATGTGTGGTTTTGATGCTTTGACAAGTAATAATTTTCATTATTTCTAATTTTGGCATTGTGGAATTCTGCTGAAGCATTACATCTGCATTAATGCATTAGTTTGATTGCTTGCTACTGCTTGGACACTTGTTATAAATCAAAGGGTTTTAAATAGTTAAGGAGATTATTTTATTAAGTAAACATTAATATAAAAGGTGTTGACATATAGCTATGTAACTGATGTTTAGTTAAAACAGTGTGAAGGATTATTCAGCTTTAAAGCATTAGAATTTCTTCTGGTATTTTATCAAACAAAGTCCATTTTCGAATATGAGTATCTGATTTCATTGTAATCTTCAGCACTATCTCATATTTATTGATCTAAGTATTGAATTTAAATTCCATAACACTGACAGCTAACACATCTATTAAGCTGTAATCTGCTTGTATGTATAATACAGTAACGTATTTTAAATACAGTAAACTATTTTCAAGTAACAGCTACCTGTACTAACCAGAAATATTTATGTATTGTTATTATATGCTTTGAAATTGTAGAGCTTTTATATTATATTGTATATGTGAAAACCCTGCTGTGTTTAGTAGTCTGAATTTGCACTTGCTTAATACTTCAAATACATATAAATTGATTATTTCAACTGCACACCAATTTTTCTGTCAGCTTCAGCAAAAATTCTCCCTTTACGTTTCTCAGGTATGGAGGGGAATGAATGTGCCCAAATGCTTTCATCGTGTTCAAGCCTATTACCACGAAGTGCAAATCAAAGAGAATTCTGCGAGTGAGTAACACATTCATTGAGATTATCTTTTCATTTGAATTAAGGAACACACATTTTGTTGTAGTTATTTGTGACCTCTAATACCTAATTTGTAAGATCTCTTTTTAAAAAGAAACATAATTTAACTCTCATTGAACCTGCTTCCGGGGCATTGGTTATATTAAAGTCTCTGTGTTTCATCTTTTTGTATATATCTTTTCAGTCTTTGAATTGTTTTCGTCTTCGGTTGCTCCTAATTTTCTGCCATCCTTGGTGATGAAATTATACATTTTGTTGGTTTCTGATGGATTAATTTTCTTCCATTCAGTCTTTGAGGGTTGTTTACATATCTTTTGAGCTTTTTAGGGTGTTAATTCTGAAAAGGAATAGTCCTCGTCCCTTTCCAATCACTGCTGCATGCTTTCTCTGTTTCATGTTTTTGTTGCGCTTTACAGTAGTAATCCTGAGAAGAACTAGTCCTACAGAGGATTCATCTGTAGTTTTTTTCATTTTTTTGTTTGTTTTAAATCTTTCCTGTTGTTTTCTTATTGTGGTTAACTTCCTTTTTTCTAGTACTCATGTTTCATTCATTTTTTAGAAGTGGGTGCATCTGTTCCACATCCAGCATTTCTTCTGCTGTTGGCTTTGCTTCTGAGTAGCTTTCTTCCATAGTGTTTAAGACATCTTGGTTCCTGCTACACATTTCTGTTTGACTGGTGGTGTTTACTTGTGGTTTTTTATTTTGGCATCTGCTCTCTTGTACTTGATTTGTTCATCTTGCATCATTTTCAGTAGTTTTTCATCTTGGTCTTTATTTGTACCATATGGACTACATCTCACTAGATATTTTTGGTTGCACTTTTTCCATTTCTCGTAACATCGTTGTCTATTTATTGTCAACACCGGGGACTTGTTGTTGGACTTCATTGGTTGGCTGATCTGTATATAAGGCATTATTCGTCTGTTATTTCAGTTATGTTATCCGTCTTTAAAGTTTGGTTTCTAAATAGGGCTAATCGCTTCACTGCTTGGTTATGGTGCTGGCATGTCATTGTTGGTCATTTTAGTATTAGTTGTTTTATTTTCCACTGCTGTTGAGTCTATTTCTTCCAGCTGTGGTTCAGTAGTATCGACTTGCTGTGATAATATGTCTGTCTGTTGTTTCTCCTCTGCTTATTGATTTGGTACACTTGTCAGCAATATCAATGATGTCATCCTCACTCTTCTTCCCAGGCTTGAACATCAGGTGATTTTTACTTCTGGCTTTTGTTAAGACCATTTTACCAATTATTATTGCAAATATGGTGACTAATTGTCTATAGCATATTAGCAAATGTGAATCATTTATGTTCTGTACCTCTTTATATTTATCACTTCATTTCACATGCTATTATCTCTCCTAATTCTTTAGATTTATACTCTTGAATTATTTTGTTTCATTATTAATAACTATCTTATACACATTAATGAAAAAGTGGGTGGCATACACTATTTATATTATGAGGCAAGGATAATGTTATTGTCTATTTGACAGTAAAAGTACAGTGAATTGTGCAAAAGAATAGGACTATTAGCATATAAATCGTAAGTCATTTATTTGGTATTTGTCTATTATTTGTAATCTTCTGCCTTATTAACTAACATCTTCTGTAATCTATTTCTGCTTTTTTTCAGCCATTACTATCTTTCACAATTCATAGTTTTTATTTTCTTATATCATTACCTCTTTGCCATTTTCAGCTCTGCAGAAAGAGGCAGCCATGTGGGATAAAGCCCAGTGCTGTGAAGTATTCCTCATGCCTTTTAACACCCTGTTGCCTTCACATCATCATCATTATGTATGTGCCTTTTAACACCCTGTCGCCTTCAAATCATCATCATTATGTATGTGCCTTTTAACACCCTGTTGCCTTCAAATCATCATCATTATGTATGTGCCTTTCAGGGCATAAGGAAACCACTGCAGGTGACTCTGTATCATAACATTACTGCCAGTAGTCTTCCTGCTCTATTAAGGTGATAATTTCTCTTGTAATATTTATTCACCTCAATAGTTTTGCAGATTTTTTATGCAACTGACTTCTTTCTCTTTTTGTTTGGTATCAGTTAGTTAATAATATTCTTATCATTGTGATTGTGAATTTCCTGTTTAATTTGGTTCACTATTTTTCTGATTGCTCTGCTTTGAAATCTTATATTATTTTTCTAATTGTTTTGCCGTGAAGTCTCATGTTAAAATGAAATTAACCTGTAACTATATTTCTCAGAGCTGTTCCAGGTTACACTGCATGTGTGGATAGTTATTTCCAAAAATGCACTGGAATAATCAATGAAATTTCTATGAATGCTGTCAAGATGGCTAAGATGGACATGGAGGAGAGGTGCATAATGAGTAAGTTACTGCTGCTTGTGTTGTGCTACTGAAACCTCTGCTTAACTTTTTCAGCTCCAAGCAATGAATGATGTGCAGTTTTCCCTTCTCCTTGAATCTCAACCATTACATAAGATGTTCTCTTACTTTTACATTTGGTCAGAAAATACTAAAAAAAGCTGGCCTAGGGGACACTACCACTGTTTGTCTAGTTTATTTGAAAGTAAAGCACTGGTAACTTCCCATATTGGTTATTTACCACCTTATGGCGAGAGGAGTAGGTGTCTCCTGTGAAAGCTTCAGGGACGGAAAGAGTAACTCTGCTTTACTAGGAGTGACTGGATTGATATAAACAATCATAAATACATTTTTGGAAAAACTATGGGAAATATTTATAAACTAGCATGCAGGTTGAAATTAATGCTTGTATATTGAGACTATTTTTTTTATTATATGTTATGCTGTAAGTGAAAAAACACTTTTATCTGCTGTGGAAGTTTCATTAGTCTGAAAGCATGAGATATATAACTTATAAAATTATAGTTTTTGTTTTTTTTTAACCCAGAAAATATGCCAGCTTCTTGTGAATGTTTTATTTTCATGTATTTAAATTTATTCATTTTGTAAATTTTTCACTTTTTTCACAATAGCATGAGCAATGTCAGACAAACGTTCAATGGTGACTCTTGTTGTTCACTACAGGAGGGAACAACTACCTACCTATTCCTTCGTGCATTCTGGCCTACAAAAATGTGAAGGTTCATATACCAACAGCAGGGGGGCTGAGTGGTCTCGAGGTATGGCGTCTGCCTCGAGTGCTGGAGGTCCCGGATTCAAGCCCTGGTGAGGGCTGGGATATTTTCATGTGGACTTCTAATAACAAAATTTCCCGTGGATTCTGGGTAGTAAGATTGGACGCCCGTGTGCATTGTTACACACGTAAAAAAATCCCTTGGCAGTTGGAAATTGAAAAAGAGTAGCCTAAAGGCTTTGCCCAAGCAAACTTTTGAGTTAACAATCTACCCAAAGTATTTCAGGATCCTTGCCGGTACTACAGAGTTTGTGCACTGAGCAGAGTTTCTCCAGACTCAAGCTCGAGTTAGGAGTAGAACAGAGCACTTATGGGTTACACCCGTGTGCCATGATGTTGATCCGTCGACTAAACTAACCTAACCTAAACTAATTCACAACTGGTTCCAGCTGTGGGACTTTTCTTGTTTCACTTGTTATATCAATACCAGTAATTAATAACGACAATGTAGTTTTGGCAAGATTTGTTAAATCTTCTTAAATATTGTTTATGCCTACAGAATCGGAGTGCCACAAGCTTGAAGAATGTAGAACAATTACTTCCAATTCACCAGACCATTCGATGGGGCACACAGGTCTCTCTATTCAAAGCCTTTGCAGGTCTGTATTTACACTATTTTTTTCCTTATTTTGTATATTCAGAACAAAATATGAATTATTATAGTTGTTCTTGAATTTTTAAAAAAATTTAATGGCTGTGACCTATAATGTAACAGGAAAAGTTGCATACTACTCTCTTGTCAGCATGAATTATCTTCCCTGACCTCCTATGTAGCAGAACTGTGTCTGCTTTTAATTATACAATTTGAGCAGTTTGAGAATTAAACAATTCATTATCAATGTTTTTTCCACTTATTTTAACTGAAATAGTATGTAATCATCTTAAGCTGTGGCTGAAATAATTTATTATACCCGAAAAATCAGCATCTATATAATTTATGTGTGGCATAATATTACACTTAACAGGTGTGTTAATGAGATGGTTAAAACATAACTCTGGCAGTGAATGGCAAGAGCACAGTTGAACAAAGGTTAGTTGACCGCTCTTCAGTTCCCTATAGGAGGAACAGACTGGCCACCTATTCCCAACATACTCTAGCACGCTGTCTATTGTGTACTGCTGCTCTTGGTGTAGCAGCTGAAATCACTTTTTAAAGTTGTTAAAACATTTTTAATGTATTTAATTCAGAAACTAAAATCACTGATCAATAATGGCACTTTCAGTAGCTTTTCTTATATTTTTTTTAAATGCATTGTCATCCTCAACAAATAGATGATCACAAACTATAGTATACACTTTCATCCTCAACAAATAGGTGATCACAAACTATAGTATACACTTTCATCCCCAACAAATAGATGATCACAAACTATAGTATACACTTTCATCCTCAACAAATAGATGATCACAAACTATAGTATACACTTTCATCCTCAACAAATAGATGATCACAAACTATAGTATACACTTTCATCCTCAACAAATAGATGATCACAAACTATAGTATACACTTTCATCCTCAACAAATAGATGATCACAAACTATAGTATACACTTTCATCCTCAACAAATAGATGATCACAAACTATAGTATACACTTTCATCCTCAACAAATAGATGATCACAAACTATAGTATACACTTTCATCCTCAACAAATAGATGATCACAAACTATAGTATACACTTTCATCCTCAACAAATAGATGATCACAAACTATAGTATACACTTTCATCCTCAACAAATAGATGATCACAAACTATAGTATACACTTTCATCCTCAACAAATAGATGATCACAAACTATAGTATACACTTTCATCCTCAACAAATAGATGATCACAAACTATAGTATACACTTTCATCCTCAACAAATAGATGATCACAAACTATAGTATACACTTTCATCCTCAACAAATAGGTGATCACAAACTATAGTATACACTTTCATCCTCAACAAATAGATGATCACAAACTATAGTATACACTTTCATCCTCAACAAATAGATGATCACAAACTATAGTATACACTTTCATCCTCAACAAATAGATGATCACAATCTATAGTATACACTTTCATCCTCAACAAATAGATGATCACAAACTATAGTATACACTTTCATCCTCAACAAATAGATGATCACAAACTATAGTATACACTTTCTATTTATTAATTTTGGCCACTGCATTAGTCTCTTAACAAGAAACGCACACAAATAATAAATAACGTAGTCATTCAATTTCAATGTTAGCAATAATAAAGTAAATATTTTAATGTTTACTTATGGTCTGGGTTTACATCTTTGTAGATTTGTAAAAGTTAGTTTAGTTTAGTTTAGTCGATGGATCAACATCATGCAAGATGTAGATTTGTAAAAGTGGAAAGAGAAAAAGCAGTGAAATTTCAGAGATTATGGTGAAATTAAACAGCCAGTGAAAATCTAATACTAGATGTTACATATGGAGTCAGTAAATGACTTTCTACATTTGTGCACAATTTTAGAGGTTTTTATTTTTCTGCAGCAGTGTTCTTTTAGATTTTGGAGGCTGTATTAAAGTTCCCTTCATTGCAAATGTCAAGCGATGATACCATCTATTCGTATAAAACATTCTAACATGTTCCAGAATGTTGCCTAGAATTAACTATGAGTTTTTGTCATGTTTCATATGTTTAACAAACATATGGTAACAATGCTAGTAACAACAATACTAAAAGCTAAACTCGGAAAACTTATTAAAGAATCAAAACCAATTCACTATGAAACAAAAATATCTCAGAAGAATATGCAATAGAAGGGAAGAAATGGTTGGAAAGAGCATGTGAGACTATACCACTTTGATCGATCACAGCCAATCTTCATTATAAAGATAGCAACTGATCTGATTTTATCAAACTTAATGTCCTTTTCTTTCTTTGACAGTGAAACAAGCACATTCGTGGATTGTGTTGATGAGAACCTAGCAGGATGCAATGTTACCATGTCTCCTCCTGAAGAGGATTTTAGAGGAAGTCTAGCCGATGTTAATGACTGGTTCTCAGATTTCTGTAAAACAGGTAAGTATTTGATAAGTATTGCAAGAATTAGTATGATTTGGACTATTATAATATTGGAAGGAATGAGCAAAGCCAAGTGCGCAAGTGATAGTCACAATTGGTATTAAAAAAAGATTGCTTCCGAGTTGTTACATTACTCAATCGAATGTTATCTCCAAATTGAAGTTTGGCTGCAATGGATCTCCAATACTATATATCTCTTGCCTTGATTGTACATTCTGTCAAACTGCAGTTCATCCATCTCTAGATGTTATCTTCACACTTGTATCAGTGTCTACCTCTTTCTTGCTTGTCTTCAACTTAACCCTTCAGTATGGTTTTTATAAGAGTGTTATATCTTTCAACGTGGCCAAAATATTCCATTTGCCTCTTTTTTTATTTCTTTCGTCAACTCTTTACATTCCCAGTTTTTCTAGAACCTCTGTATTTGACTGTTTTTGTTTCCATGACATAAGACATATTCTTCTGTATATCCACATCTCCGGGGCCTCTGGTCGACTTTCTAATTGCTTGTTCAGTGTGCTGGCTTCTGTGCCAAATAGTAGGCTTGAATATACATAACATTTGATAATTCTCATGTTAAATGCGTTGTTAATCTCTCTAGATGTTAATACTGATTTTATGTTGTTGAATACATTTTTGGCCATTCCTATTCTCTTTTGATTTTGGTTTCACTTCTGCCATCATCTGTTATTACATGTCCAAGATAAGAGAAACTTGTTACTTGTTTTAGTATCTCCCCATTGACTGTGATGTTCATTGATGATATCTCCTTTCTACTGTTGATTATCATAGTTTTCATTTTTTGGGGCAACAGTCTATTCTGACTTTTTTTTTTTTTTTGCATATCCTTTACAGGACATCGCTGTTAAGACCAGCATCTTTCAGCTGTATGTTGATTTCTTGGCAAGATTACGCTCAGTAGTTTGCCATTGCTTTCTGAGCGGCCGGCTCACATACCCCATAAGTTACCGATGCGATTCGAACCACTGCTGATTCTCACCGTCATCACGTTACCGGCGAGAGTATACGAGATTACGGAGAAAAGTCATAACCTCTAAGCCATGAAGCCGGCCTATTCTGACTGGCTAAATAATATGAGTGAAGTAGTGCTAATATTCTACTAAACTGGGAATGTCCATCTTCGAGTTGTTACTGAAGTATGAATAAAAACACAAGTATGTCTAAGAAGCTCGATGAATGGAAAATCACACATAGGTACATATTCATGAATGTCAAAATAAGAATTCACTTGTTATATCTGTTATTTATTGTTTTCTTCTCCTTGTTCATTGAATAAGACTTCAGTCAAATATTCATCTGTGTCTGTAAGTGCTTTTCCATTCATTTAACTTCTTAGTTATATTTTGTGTTTTTATTCAAAGGGATAGACAGCAGTACAAGTAAGAAGATAACATCAAGAGATGAGCACAAACTGTGAATCTGTCCGAGTGTGTGATCAGAGTGAGAGTCAGAAAGTGTTAGAGAACTGCTGCAGTCAACTTTCATTATGGAGATAGCAGTTGATAAGCTGATGATTAATGCTTCTACAATTGGCTCTAACATGTGCATAGATTATATATGTATATATATATACCTCTCTTCTCATCACATGACCAAAGAATGATGTTTGCCTCTTTCTTGTAGTTGTATACAATGTTCTAGTTTCATTAGCCTCTTCCAGGCAATTGTCGTTTGTTACTCTGGCAGTCCAAGGTATTCAGTACGTTCGTCTCATTAACCACATCTCCATTGCTTCTAAGCTTTTCCTAATTTGTTAATGTTCCATGATTCACTGCCATACAGCAAAATAGGTTCTCTATAACATTTCAGCACTCACTCTTACATTTAATGATAATGATTCATTGCATAAGATAATTTTCATTTTCTGTAATGCAGCTTTTGTTTGACCTATGCTTCTCTTAATCTGATGTTATAAGTGTCCTTAGGTATTTAAATATATCAACTTCATTAAGCATTTTCCCTTCCATTATTATCTCACATTTTGGTGTAATCTTTTTTCTTTGATCTAACCATTTTTTCTGTTTTCTTAATATTCAAAGAAAGTCCTTTTTGCACGTTCTACCACAATACCAAAAAGTTGTAGATATTTTGCATTTTCTGCCATTAATACCATGTCTGCACAGAGTAGATTATTTATTTTATAATCTCCAACTATATTCCAGCCTCTCTTTGATCTCTTTTATTATTAGTTCACTAAAGAAAGAGAAGCAAAAAAACACATCCTTGTCTTACTCCTTGTTGTATCTGTTTGTAAATGCTCTCTTTATTTCCCATTTTAATTACTGCTACTTGTTTCCTGATTTTTCTTCTTCGTTCATCCGGAGTTTTTTTTTCGGATGTGATTGCGTTGTGCCTGTTTACAGCAGAGCTGCGTTCTTGCGCCGTTAGGCCGACACATCCGACTTCTGCGGGCATTTGTTGACCGGGTTAACCTTCCCGGGTTTCCTGATTTGATGGTCTATAAAAATTGTGAATGCCTATTCCAGTTGGCAGGACACATGATAACGATGGTGATTTGTTTAAATTTACAACTGGAAAACATTGCTTTCATATGTTTTTAAAAATAATCTTGTTTCTTTTAGTGAAGGAAAATAAGAGAGAATTGGAATCTTGTGATGATGTAGAAAACTGTGGACTGCATCTTGAAGAAGTGGCCCGTGACAATTCTACATATTGGTGCAAGTAAGTTGGACACTTCATTGATTCCTTCTTATAGTATCTGAACTTTTAAAGCACTTTAAGATTGTCCTATGTGTGTTGCAGGCTTTGTTGTTCTTTGAATCTTCACATACTGTGAAAGCTTCAGGCTAAATCAGCTTAATGAGAAAGTGCAGTGGCTAGGATGCCTGCCAACCCAGGGGTCATGTGTTCAAATCTCCCTCGAGACAGGAATTCTTTTTTTTTCTTTCTAATTTAACTATGCTCAGAATAGGGCGAGCAAAAGCTGTATTTCAGAAAATGAAAAGTATCTTTTACAATAAGTCACTATCATTAAATGTAAGAAGGAGAGTGCAGAAATGCTGTATAGAGCATGTTTTGCTGTATGGCAGTAAATCTATGAATGTAAATTAACAAATTAGAAAGACCTTAAAAGCAACAGAAATGTGGTTCCTGAGACAAATGTTGTGAATTCTATGGGCTGCCAGAGTAACTAACAATGATTGCCCGAAAGAGGCTAATGAAACTAGAACATTATATGCAAAAATAAGAAAGAGACAAAGAGCAATTTTTGGTCACATGATGAGAAGAGAAGCATTGGAGAACATTGTGACAACTGGAAAGACTGAGGGGAAGAGAGGCAGAGGCAGACCAAGAGAAATTATGATGAATGAACCGAGACAGTGGCATGAAGGAATATCATCAGCAGAGTTGATCCAGAACACCAAAGACTGTGATCTGTGGAGAGACAAGAACGCCTGTGCCAGAAGGCAGGGCACTTGATGATGATGATGATCATGCTCTCAGGTCAGCCCAGTCTTAAAAAAGGTAGTAGGTAATAGGCAGCTGGCATGATACTGATCACATGATTCACTCAATGTCGACTGGTCTATAAACATTTAGCGCACATGTTTTAAAGCAGTGGTTCTCAAGCGGTGGGGAATTCCCCCCCCCCCCCCATCCCCAAGGGGGAATTTTAGGGTTTCCAGAAGGAAAATCAAGATTATTTCAAGATCTTGTTGATTCAAGAATTGATTACTTGATATTGTTTTTCCTTCCATACTTTACAGTTCTGTACTTCTCGCCCTTCTGAAATTCATTTTATAATGTATGCAGAACCACAAATCATGTTTTATGTAGACGTCTAGACTTGTTCTAGTATGTGTTATTAAATTTAGCTTCCATTTTTATGTATACTGTGTAAGGGTGGGGGGATTTATAGGGAGGAAATGTGAAAAGGGGGGGGGGGGGGGGGGGTAACGTTCTGAAAATATGGTGAAGGGATGCATGGGTCAAAAAAGGTTGAGAACCACTATCTTAAGGTATTGAAAAGGGGCCTTTTAACTATGAGACATTCATGCTACAGGTAATTGACTGATACCATGATTCCAGCAAAATCGTAATTGTATTAAAGATATGATGATCAAAGAATGAAGCATAGAATGTTTTTTACTACTTTTTTTTAAAAATCAATATAAAACATCTTAACATCACTTACAGTAACAAAACTACAGATTATAATAACATAATTACACATTCCACTTACTCAATGAATGCCATCCTTAATCAATGTTTCTTCTCAGAGTCTTGACTCTTCATGTTTGCATTTATAATATAACGTCCTCCATTAAATGCTCTTTTTAGTTTGGATTCTATTTGGGTATCTGTGCAGTGATACATGTTATATTTTGTCCAGGTGTCTCTGCAATGATACATGTTATATTTTGTCCAGGTGTCTGTGCAATTATACATGTTATATTTTGTCCAGGTGTCTCTGCAATGATACATGTTATATTTTGTCCAGGTGTCTGTGCAGTGATACATGTTATATTTTGTTTCTGTTCAAGTGTCTATCCAGTGATACATGTTATATTTTGTTTCTGTTCAAGTGTCTATCCAGTGATACATGTTAAATTTTGTTTCTGTTAAAGTGTCTGTCCAGTGATACATGTTGTATTTGGTTTTTGTTCGAGTGTCTGTCCAGTGATACATGTTATATTTAGTTTTTGTTCAAGTGACTGTGCAGTGATACATGTTGTGTGTGGATTATGTTCAAGTGACTGTGCAGGGATACATGTTGGATTCTGTTCAAGCACTTGTGTATCCATGTTGTCTGTTGATTCCTGAAAAATGTGGTTTGATCTTTACTTGTAAAATTAACACTTATTATAAAATGAGGGAATGGTTCCAATCCACAATACAGATCATATATGTGATTTATTAATTGCTTATCCCAGACACTCAAATGAATTTAAAGTATGAAGTATTTTAGGATATAAGAAGTTAAAGAAACAGCTGCGGTAGAGTAAGTAAAATAAAAGAAAGTAAAATAAAAGTAAGTAAAATAAAAGTAATTAAAATAAAAGTAAGTAAAATAAAAGTATGTAAAATAAAAGTAAGTAAAATAAAAGTAAGTAAAATAAGAGTAAAGAAGACATGTTCATGCCTTAATGTGTTTTAGGCATATGGCACCTATTTGTTCTAGACTAATCAACATTTCAGGGGTGGGGTGGCCAAATACAGAGCAATTCTCATTAGTCTCATTTACAACATGCACAGAAAGTTATAGTGTTACTGTTCTCTACTTCCCACTTTGGGGCCCCTGTAACAGGTGTGTGGTTTCACAAACCTGTTGTTGTTCACTTGCCCCTCTAAGAGTGATATACACTTCACCACCAGAGCCTGTGGTTTCACAAACCTGTTGTTCACTTGCCCCTCTAAGAGTGATATAAACTCCACCACTAGAGCCTGTGGTTTCACAAACCTGTTGTTCACTTGCCCCTCTAAGAGTGATATAAACTTCACCATCAGAGCCTGTGGTTTCACAAACCTGTTGTTCACTTGCCCCTCTACGAGTGACATAAACTCCACCACCAGAGCCTGAGGTTTCACAAACCTGGTGTTGTTGTTCACTTGCCCCTCTAAGAGTGACATAAACTCCACCACCAGAGCCTGAGGTTTCACAAACCTGGTGTTCACTTGCCATAAGAGTGACATAACTCCACCATCAGAGCCTGTGGTTTCACAAACCTGTTGTTCACTTGCCCCTCTAAGAGTGATATAAATCCACCACCAGAGCTTGTGGTTTCACAAACCTGTTGTTGTTGACTTTCCCCTCTAAGAGTGGTATAAATCCACCACCAGAGCCTGTGGTTTCACAAACCTGTTGTTGTTGTCTTGCCCCTCTAAGAGTGATATAAACTCCACCACCAGAGCCTGTGGTTTCACAAACCTGTTGTTGTTCACTTTCCCCTCTAATAGTGATATAAACTCCACCATCAGAGCCTGTGGTTTCATAAACCTGTTGTTGACTTGCCTCTCTAAGAGTGATATAAACTCCACCGTCAGAGCCTGTGGTTTCATAAACCTGTTGTTGACTTGCCTCTCTAAGAGTGATATAAACTCCACCATCAGAGCCTGTGGTTTCAAGTGTACTCGAAGGTCAACATGGCTGAATAGATAAGAGCTTGTTCTTAAACTTCCAGAGCGCTGATACTAAGGTGGGTGGTTCAGCCCCTACCTTAAACAGTTGGATTAAAATGTGACTTCTTGTCCTTGACTTGGAGATGTAAATTACAAGTACCTTTTAAGTCAGAGTGGGTTCGCCTGATGGCGAGGGACACTTGTAATAGGGAAAGCTAATCCATCCACAAAATTCATTCTAGTGCTGCTAGAAGTAACGTGTGTGGACTACACTTGAGGTCAAAGCGAGCAAGCGCCAAACAAAAAAAGTATACTCATTCCATTTATAGTGCCTCACTAGAGTCACGTATTATTTATGGTCACTACCATTATGGTCAAGTGACCTTGACTCCCAGGTCAACCCATTGGGGTTCCAGTAATAATTGTTTCTGATAGAAAACGTTAAAGAAGACACTGGGTTAGAGAGGGTTATAATAAAACTTTACTTGGATTTGAATCATTAATAGAAAGAATTTCATGCGTTTACAATTGACTGAGACATGACAGGTTAAATTTGATTTTCTAATGGTCAACTGTATTTAAACCATAGTCAAAATCAATGCCGACTGTGACTATACATTTGCACAATTTAGAAAGAAAACAAGATAATATTATATATTTTGATTTCTATCCTTTAGACATATCAGCTCTCTCCTGAAGTGTACACTCGATGCTACTGTTTCTTGTGAACTTGATGATGTGGAAAGAAGTCTAGTTCAATTGCGTACCCAAGCTAATGAACAATATTGCCCAGGTACTAATTAATATTAATTACTATTATTGTGTCACTATTATTTTGCTTGACAATATAATTATGCTGGAGATTATTATTCTCAATCAATCAATCATGTGCCATGCCGGAAAGCGTGGGCAGTCATGACTCGCCATTTCACTTGATCACCATTATTATTCTGCTTGAAAATAATTACCTGATTGAGTGCCCTCGGATAATATATCACCAAATGTAGTGTCCCATTTGGATAAGAAGGACAATATATCACCATAATAGGGTTGTCGTATTAGTTGTTTTGTTTTGCTGCATCTTTCACAATTTCAAAGCTCAGTGAATGGAAAATGTACATAATTACTTGTTAACTTGATTGTGTACCATGTTTGATTCAAACCTACATTTTGTTTGGCACTGAATCAGTTAATGAATGAATCGTTTACAATAACCATATTTATTTTTTTTATGTTTTTTATGTTTTTTTTTTAGCATATCCTTTTACAGGACTTAGCTGTCAACACCAGCATCTTTCAGCTGTATGTTGATCTCTTGGCAAGATTACGCTCAGTAGTTTGCCATTGCTTTCTGAGTGGCCGGCTCACATACCCCGTAAGTTACCGATGCGATTCGAACCACTGCTGATTTGAACTGTCATCACGTTACTGACGAGAGTATACGAGATTACGGAGAAAAGTCATAACCTCTAAGCCACGACGCAATGAAAGAATCAACCAACAAACACGAGAAGTAGGATTTGGTCAGATTGACTAGAACATGATCACAAGTGACAAAATGGACAATGCAATTAAAGTCTTTATCAGTACACAAACAAACATATACTGAAACAACTACATGAAAAACTGTACATGACAGTAAATATAAACGTTACTCATCTGTTTCCTTGTTACGGACTTGACAAATGTGTAGCTGAAACCTCATGTCTAGATGTTGCATGGAAGTATGGTCTTAACATGGGGCTGAGTGGTCTTCGAGGTATGGTGTCCGCCTCGAGTACTGGAGGTCCCAGTTTCAAGCCCTGGTGAGGGCCGGGATTTTTTGACATGAACTTCTAGTAACAAAAATTCCCCTGGTCTCTGGGTAGTGAGATCGGATGCCTGTGTGTATTGTTGCACATGTTAAAAAAAATCCCTTGGCAGTTGGAAATTGAAAAAGAGTAGCCTAACGGCTCTGCCAGGGCAAAATTCTGAGTTAAAAATCTACCCAAAGTATTTCAGGATCCTCGTCTGTGCTATGGAGTTCGTGCACTGAGCTGAGATTCTCTGGACTCGGGCTTGAGTTAGGAGTAGAACGGAGCATTTATGGGTTACACCTGTATGCCATGATGTTGATCCATCGACTAAACTAAACTAAACTATGGTCTTAACAAAAACTTTTAACTAAATGAATATGCATCTAAAGCCAGAATACTAGCATTCAAATTGAAGATCAGTGTGACCAAGTAAGAACAACACAAGTGTATGAGAAGCCTCATCTGTCATCAGACTGCCACAATTAGTCACTTTACGTTAATGAGTTGAGGTGAGTCAGGAACTGACATCACAGAACTCAGGAAATTCCCTTGCGTACTCTGTCCTCATCTTCAGCAACCAGTAGAGTCACAATACTAATGGTACCTATTGCGATCTGATTATGTGTCCATCTGGCTTTTTCTCAGGGAGCTGAAGGTCAGCCAGATTCTTTGGTCACTCCCTGCAGTACCATTCTCTCCAGGCAATGATGCTGTATCTGTTCTTCCTTCTACACAATACACACACAATCCCTAAGGACTCTGACCACATCTGCCTTATCATGCCCCTATACTCCCCCAGAGGTGCAGATCCAGCTAATTTGTCCAACTGCTCATTTCCCAACACACCAGCATGCCCTGGGGAAAATATCCAATGAATGTTCCATATCTTAGATTTTTTTCATATATTAATGGATATATTACAGTAGAGATTGGAGCATTTATGAACATGTCTGGAATGCAGTGATAACAATCTGAACTGGACTGGCACCTTGCTGTCTTGACAGACGATAGTTTGTAAAATGGAATTATACTTCTCCATAACACAAAGCCTGGGCTGAATTTAGAGACCATGTGATACCCATGCAGCATGATCCTTCTCTCGGCCTGCCTAGTTTACTCTAGAGGAAAGGTGACACTCTTACGTCTGGAACAAGAAAAGCTGCTGGATCAGCAAAGCAATACTCTAACTGTCCGCCTGTCGGAGCTTCCATCCTAAACCAGTTGCCGACCAAGGCTTAGGACCTGATATGCCCTGCCATGACATTTAGTCATCAGAATGCATTTCCTCACACTAGGGTAAGGCTTGTACTCTCCCAACTGTGCTCCTCCACCCAAAGCCATTGGCACAATGTGGGGTGTCTGGTTTGGTGATTGCCGCCCGACATTCGGCGCTAACAGAAAGGAGGTAGTACCATCTACTGTCATACGGTAGCTCAGTCATATCTGACTAAGACCTGACACCAAACCTCATAATGTCATACATATTATGCAGTAAACATGCACCCCAGGTTTAATCAAATGTCCTTTCTTGTCTCCAGTTATAAGAGATTAATTATCTGTTATGTCTGCCAACAGATCATCTAGTCACCCTTGAACCTCAGCCTGAGGTCAGCCCATCAACTGATGAATCTGTATCCAGTGAAGCAAACCCTGAGCCTACAGCAACGAAAGAAGACACAGATGATGGTGATGGGGAAAATGTTGATCAAGGAAACAATGAAAATATGAAAGGAGGTGCTGAAGGTAAGGTCACAGTTGGTGATGCTTATGATGATGATAGAGACTTTGAGAATAATCAAGATAATGATCATGAGGATTTTGAAAGTGTGGAAGAAATGACTACAATGAGAGAAAAGGCAGAAGATAAATTCAACAAACATGTTGATGTTTATGAAGAAATAGAAAGCAACAGTGAGGAGTATTTCAATGAAAAATATGACAATAATAACCCCAGTATGAAGAAAGAGGATCCATACAATGAACAGGAGAAAACAAGTAAACCATTCAAGAATTCAGAAGATGATGATTATGTGTATAAAGATAACATTCATGAGACATTCACAGAGAATGTTGAAGACAGTGTCAACCATGAGAAGGATGAAGATGAACAGCAAGGAGACAGCCGACCCTCTATAGTGGAAGGTGAGAAGGATATTTCTTCAGCAGTTTTAGCAGCTTCAGGGATGTAGGGAACAGCATGTAACTGTGTAAAGTTTAGCAGTCTTTCTGATGAAGCCATTTTTAATTGCTCCATCTCTAAAGCTCTCCTATCACAAATATTTTAAAAATTAAAACTGAGGTAGCATCAACTGCAAGATTTAGCAGTTTAAAAACTACGTTAGTGATTCATTCATTTGTTAGGTTAATAATCCTGAATACTCGTGTTGAAGTCATCCAGTCATGCCCCTCCAGTCTTCTGTTTACATTATCTCTTTTGGCTCAGCACAAGTCTGTGCCCCAATAGCCGTGCATGCTTATGTCCTGTAGTTTTTCATAGAGCATTCTCTTTTTCTCCTGTCCTACTGTATCTTCAGTAATAGACCTCCATTTTTCATATTGTGACCAAGCTAAATTAACCTCCTGTTTTGTATAATGTTGAATAGTTTACTATTTTCTCCAGTGTATTTATGAATTTCATCTCTTTTCTGGTCAGCTTTTTGTTTGCATCCTGCAAAAACACCACAGCTCAAAAGTTTATAAGTTATTTTCATCTCTATATTTATTTGTTTTCTTTTATCCTGCATCCCTTATTGGGGCATAGAATCTCAACCAATTACCTCCAAGCTGGCCTATCTTTTGCTGTCTCCATAAGCTTCTATAATGTTAGTTAGTCATCAGATTATTCTCACTCCACATCATACCAGTCTTTAAGTGCTAGGATCCCCTCCTTAATATCTCCCTTGCATGTAACAGTCGACGACATCAGTTAGTTTTCTTCTTTGTTCCCCTACATAATACTCTTGTCTAGCTTCACCCCATTTAAGTCGATGTTCTTACAGTCTTGTCAAGGTAGCAGATTCGCAGTTGTCGCTTGATTCATTTAATCATCCTGCCTCTCTGACAACATTCAGTATATTACCCCAATCGATCTTGTTTCAGTGATTATTGAATGTGTTTAAAGAAAGAAATTATCACTGGAGAAGCTGAGTGAGAAGCATGAACGTTACACAGTTACATGAAAGTAACACAATTATATGACAATAGCAGAGGCTGACTGTTAACATTACTGCTTTTGGACTTCACTGAATGATACTCGTTGTGGGCTTCAGATGACAAGGATGTGCTCATGTATGTTACTTAATTATTAAATTTTGCCTGCTATATTTATTTAGTCATATGTTTTTAATTGTTGTTACTTAATCATAGCTTAGTCTGCCTAGCATACCATGTTGTTGGTAAACACTTAGCATCAGTAGGGTGGTTATTTTATTTTTAATAAATCAATATTTCCATTTAATTTTAGTTTGCTTTATTCATCTGCTTTTGAAGGCTTTAGAGCAAATGCATAAATTGAAGCTTTATAGCAGCTCACATTCTGTGGTTTTTCCTACAGAAGTTAACAATAAGTGGCTTTTCTTAGAGCAGCTAGAATTATGTGGCTTTTCCTAAAATATCCAGGATTATGTGCCTTTTCTTAGAGCAGCTAGAATTATGTGGCTTTTCCTAGAATATCCAGGATTATGTGCCTTTTCTTAGAGCAGCTAGAATTATGCAGCTTTTCTTAACAGCAGTTAAAATTATTTGGCTTTTCTTAAAACAGGTAAAATTATTATTTTTTCCTTAAGACAAGCATGCTATATTTAACAATTTTTTAAATCTCAGACGAACTAGATTGCATGTGTGAAAGGCATGCATGCAATTTTCTAAACATTCCAAAGAACAGTTACACCTCCGAAGGAAGTGTACAGTGATCAAGATGAGGTTTCAGTAATTAGAAATTCAGCTTTTAAAATGCCTGTATTCATGACCACAAAAGTTTTGCTGTGCTTACTGCTATCATTCAGATTCACATTTCTTTTATTGAAAGCATTTATGGGAGATATGATTTTCAGCTTGTCCATTAATTCACATTGCTTGTAGTTTGTGCTAGAATAATAAACAGGTGCTTGGTGAATCTAGAACCTGAGCATGCATATTAAAATAGTATCACTGTCTAGTATGTTAAGATATTTACTGGCTATAATAATAGTAGTAATGCTTGATTAGTGTGTTGCATTTCAACATGGGAGAGGGGGAAGTTTGTCTCCATGGTGAAATGGATAAAACCGCCTGCCTTGCATTCTGAAGGTCATGGCTTTGTTTCCAGATTGTCATTCAGTTAACCGATTAAATTTTCTCTGAGATTCCGGCGGGTCATTGCTGAAGATAAGTAGTTAATGCCCTGTGTGATAGTTTTGGCACGCTGCTCTACAGACAGAGACCCAGCCATACAGGGGGTGGGGAACTTGTGCAATGAAGTTGATTCTCTGGCCTTTCATCTCCACTTGTTTTATTTTAACTTATAGTTATTTTAATGCCATCTACACTTTGTTACATTTGTAATTACACTAACATAAGGCAGACACAGGAGAACTTCTGAGACCATTCAAGGAACAACAGGTATGCTCGTTTATTAATGTATGAGGAGGGGGGGGGGGGGGAGGAGGGGGGGGGGGGGGGGGGGGTGACAGATTCAAATTCTAGTATGTCTATATCCAGGGTTTGTCTAGATGGTTTTGCATCCCAGATAAGGAAAGCTACTTGAGTTTCCCTATTCCAAAGAAAATTTCTAGCCTTGTATTTTAGGGAAGTTGTGTAGAAAAAAATAAAACAGGTAAAACTTCAAATTACTACATTTATTTTCAATTGCTTGAATAAGTAACACACATTTTGCATCATTCACAAATACAAAACAGAATATTCTGGTACATAAATCATTCTGAGCAAAATAACCTATTGTATAATGCATACTTCTACCACTGGCAACTTAACACATCACACACCTTTAAGTGTGTACGTGTGTGCATGTGGGTTCTTCATGCATTCTTAACCTTTTCTGTCTTTCTTTGCAATACTGGGCTCTAGAAGATCATTTCTGTTGGCCAATATTTACTAAACAGTAAGACTCAGAAGCAAAAGATAAAAATGGGTGAACAGACTGTCACAACGAGAAGAAAACAAAGGTTTGGGGGTCATGACTAAAGGTGTCGGCAGCATGTAAATATGGTACATTCCTATGCTGTTGATGTAAGCCACATGTGTGGAGACTATCCAAGTCCAGGCTTAATTTATTCTCAATTTGTGTATGTTTGAATAACACTAACTTGTGTATTTTCTTCTATATGGCCTAAGAACAGTACTGTTTCATCTGTGTTTAGAAACTTTGTGCCTGCTCCATTTATCTTGTTTCGCATAATCCCAAAATCTTGGTAGACTGAGTTATTGTTCTTTTCTTTCCTTTAGATATGGTCATGATTGGCTAGATTTTGCAGCTGAAGTCTTCTATGAGATGGGACAGTTAGTCCCATCAACACATGAGAATATTCACATGATTGTTAAATAAATAGTTAATCATCGAATGCCTTACCAACTGGCATGGATGATCATGCTTCTCAACACATGCATAATCATCAAGTGCTTTGCTGATTGATGTCATTCCATATCTTGCAATTTCCAACAGCATGGATCAATTTTTGTGCTGACTCCCTTCCATTGTTGGACATCAAGAATTTTTTCCCACTGTCTTCCTATATCTCTCTTTCCACAAATCTTTCCAGGTGTCACAGAATTATCCAGTTTTTAATTTTCTCAGAATTTAGCCAAAAAATGAAGACTGCAAAAGTTTGTGATAAGTTGTCTTTGTGACTTAGACTTCCTCAAAATGTCCAGATTGCTTATTTTTGTTATTTAATGAATTTTCAGCATTCTTCTAAAAAAAAAACATCTATAAATCCTCCGCCGGCTTCCTGGCCTAGAGGTTAGCGACTTTTCTCCGTAATCTCGTATGTAACGTGACGACGGTGAGAATCAGCAGTGGTTCGAATCGCGTCGGTAACTTACGGGGTATGTGAGCCGGCCGCTCAGAAAGCAATGGCAAACTACTGAGCGTAATCTTGCCAAGAAATCAACAATCAGCTGAAGATGCTGATGTTGGCAGCAATGTCCTGTAAAGGATATGCAAACAATTATTTTTAAATAAATCCTCTAGGGATATTTCCGCTTTGTTTACTAACTGCCCAGGATTCACAACCATATGTTAGAACTGGTTCTAAGTAACATGAAATAATTATTTTTCAAACTTCAAATGACGAGGACTTCATTTGATATGCTGCTTTTGCTTGTCCTATTCTGTTCTTTATCTCTGCAATGCATCTTCCATCTGATGTTATCCATGTGCCTAGATATCTTAATTTATGCACATGCAGAAAAATAACATAATTTACTTTCATTTTACAATTAGGCATGATCTATTTCTTCAATATTGCCATGACTTCGGTCTTCATTCAAGCTAAGGCCCATTTTTTTCACTTTGCATAACCACTGTATCTATCATTTCTTGTAGTTTCTAATTAGCTATGTAACTAGCTAATAGCTGTATCATTATATATATAAAGCTGCAAAACATTGCATATGAAAATGAGAATGATGTTAGCAGCTGATAAACAATAAAAACAAGTTGACTGTAACATGAGTACCACCCAATACAGTAAACACAAACTAAAAGCAGCAGCCAGCTCATTATCAGCATTTTAATAATTGTTTATAAACTATGAAAAAACTCAGTATCATTACCTTCTTGATCTAAGTGAACTAATTCTCCATTAGTGTAGTAAATCTATTCCCTAAATATATAATAAGTCTCTAAAACTGTGTTTATTTTGCCGTAAATGATGAATTTATTGAGGTCCATATTGGTTATCTTGTAAAATCAAATTTTGCATTAAAATTATTTTCAGTTTTACATTTAAAAACAAAGAAAAATCAATTAAATTATAGCAATACACATATGTTGTAGGAACATAAAGAGAACAGAATTTCCCATGAGGGCAGCCAGATTTCATTGCTATCCTCTGACCAAATATGAAAAAAAAAGATAATTATGGGGTGTCATTGGAACTACTCTAAGAGCCAATCACACATCACATGTTACCTGGACTGAAAGAGTAACTTCATTCAGTGTTAGAAGACTTTATAATGGTTTGTGTTTGCATATATACATTAGTTCTGACATTTATTTTTCAGCTTCCAAGGAGGACCCTGGCAATGGATCTCCTGTATCAAGAACCTCCATGTTCTTAGCTACATTTTTGCAGCTTCTGATCTTAGCCAGCCTATCATGGAGATAGAATGGGCTAGGCTGTAGAAGATCAAGTGGAGAAATTTTAAATATATGTGTGTGTTAGAGTGATTTAGTGTCAGATGTCAGAGGTCAAAGCATGGTGTCTATTCATTTTGTCTGATTTGTTCTGCTGATTGTATGACTCCATTGCTATGTGCCTTCAATATTAATGTATAAGGGCTATGTTAGGGCAAATAAGTATGCACATATGTATGTGGACAGTAAATGTGTACATGTACATCTGTGTGAATGACAGGGTGAAAAAAAAATAGTAACCACTAGTGATGCAGAAAAAGTCATTCAAGATCATATTAAAAATTACTCCTTATTTTCTCAAACCAAGGAACAAAGATATTTTTGAAAATAAAAATGAAAAATGTTTGAAAATAACACATGGAATTGAGCAAATGGTGAAATAAAGTAGGACATGACAGAGAGAAATATCCGAATGAAATCCCTGTAACTTCAAAGTTGGAGTCTGCTTATATTATCGCAAGAATAGCTCCTGTTTTTATTGTCATATACCATCTGAATATAGTTATGTTCTGTGAAATTATCTAAGCAGCAGTAATCTAAACCAAGAATCTAACAAGGAGGTAATTACATTCAAAGTAAGTAAATGTTTGAAAGAAGCAAAATCAGATGAGAATTAGTAATTCAACTGTAGTAGGGTAATTCCATAGGCTGTGAAGATGAAGGGGTGTCATTGGTAAAGACTCACCTAATGCTAGCTCATGGTTTTATAAGGTGGGTTGAGAAGATTTCTTCTGCTGCCATATTAATTTTCAAACAAAACAAAAAAAAAAAGAACCCTGGAATACTTAATGTGCAGTTGTTAATGTCCACTGAATGCATGTTTGAGAAAAAGATGTGCACATTTGAAAACAATGTATTGTTACATAATAAACTATTTTTTGTTCATATGATGAAAGCATTAATTTTAACTTGCACAATTTCTGTGTGTGCAAAAATAGCATCTTTACAGTAATACTTTTTAAAATTTGTTTTTAAAAATATAAAATAGTAATTCTTTCTCAGCAACAGTATTATCATCATTCAGAAATTAAAATAATGGTTCGCAATGTCAGTATTCATATGCTCTTAGTCATTTCTTAACATGCATTATTATTTCTTTTGTTGTATATGCAAACAAATATAGCATGAAGCTTCTCATGACAACATTATGACTGATAATATATTTAATTACAGCCAAGTTTAGCCAGATAGGAAAACAGTTTACTTTGTACTGATCATGTGTTTCATTTCTAGTTTGACCACAAAAAACAGTATTATCTATTAACTTATATCTACTAACTGCAAAGTTAAACAATGAGAATATGAACAACCAACTTACAGTCATTTGGCTTCAATATTGGACTAGAGAGAACAGTTACATTGCCAGACAAATATTTCATGACTATAAAACTCAATTTATGATAATGAAAGTAATTTCATGCTATTTTTTTCCTCTAAAGTTTGTCTAGCCGGCTTCGTGGCTTAGAGGTTATGACTTTTCTCCGTAATCTCGTATACTCTCATCAGGTAACGTGATGACGGTTCAAATCAGCAGTGGTTCGAATCGCATCGGTAACTTACGGGGTATGTGAGCCGGCCGCTCAGAAAGCAATGGCAAACTACTGAGCGTAATCTTGCCAAGAGATCAACATACAGCTGAAAGATGCTGGTGTTGACAGCTAAGTCCTGTAAAAGGATATGCTTACAAAAAAAAAAAAAAAGGTTTGTCTGAAGAGAACATTGATTTAACTATGAATGTTTATCAATGAAAATATTTGGGAACTCAAACTATATATGTAGGAGCTGCAAATTTTAGGAAAGAAGAAAATGAAAATATAATTTCAAACTTATAATTGAGTTTTCACCAGGGAGAATAATGATAATTTCAAGCACATATGTTACTATGAATTTTGCATAAAGAAAACAATGGTAGGAGTGTAATTGAAAGAAAACAGTGCTAAGTGTTATTTACTTCATATTAATTTATTATACCCACAAACTTCAGTTAAGGTGAATAATGATAATTTCACAGTGAAACATTCTCCTGTTTATTCTTGCACCTTACAAATTGTGAAGAACATCACTTCTGATAATGAAAACTGTCAGGTCAAGTTAACTGTGAAAATAGACTGTAAAAACAACATGATAAATATAATCATTGAGCATCCCTCTTATAATTTGTAATACTCGTATATTTAAAATGCCTGTACCATCATACAACAAGAAGCTAATCTAAAAGAATGTATGCATGTTTATTTCCCATAAAGGTTAATAAGTGTATGTCTATATGACAAGAATTATGCTTATAATAATTTCATTAATATTTCAAATATAAATAATTGTAAATGTCGTATGCCATTCACTTCTTAATGATAAAGCAAATAAATTATAGTGTTCATACATATTTTTTTCTTCCTAATTTTGTTATGTATTAGAGCACATATTTTGTAAAAGTATTTCTGCCATGTAACTGTCATTCAAACTTATAGCAAATATTTGTCATTTAATAATAACCAAGAGTGATTTTATTTGACAATAGCAACAGTGCCTTTGAGTTATTTTACCTTATGCATTTTGTGTGTGCACGTGTGTGAGTGCTGCAAACTACTTAAAACAGTAACATTTACTTACGAGTAGAATGTCATGGTGATTTACTTATCTGATAACGACACATAAAACTATATAATCTAGAATTCACCGAGATTTGGTTGCTTCATAGAATGCTCATAATCTTTAAAAAGCAAAATAGGGAACATTTGTGAATGCAGATTTTCCCATATTAAGACAAGACAGTCAGCATGACTTTCTGTTCTGAGAAGAGACAGAACATTGTGACAGCCTGGAAGATATAAGGGTGTTAGAAGCAGATGATTACATATGCTGAACTGATCGGCATACCGTAATGAAATCTATCAATAAGATTGGAAAGTGTTGGCTGGGGAGGAATACAGCCACTGTGCCGCACAGCAGGATACATGGAATTTTAAAGAATATAAAAATACAGGTCAGCAATCTGACATCAGAATATGTCTATTGGTATACATGTATCGATTCTCCAAGAAATGGCAACTATCAGCGAAAATCACTATAGATACATTCTAACATGTGACTGAATTGTTTGGTTTCTGTATAGTATGCTTTACAGTTGATTTTCAAACAATTTCTACTTTCTTTGTTTATTTTTCCCCACAACTGCTGCTGTTAAACTTTATTTTCGTTTTAACCGATGATTTTATTGTTAGTATACATTAAAAAAATATATGTATATTATTGCTTGGTTGTTGATGTTTTCAGTTAGCTAGTCAGTTTTGGATTGATATAATTTCAGTATTAGATTTTCTAAGTTGCTGTTTAGTTATTCATCAAAAAATATAAATAATTGCACTTTTAATATAATTTCTATTTGTACAATTCTATGAGTTTCAAATATGTCTGACGTAATGTCTGTTATTTTTTCCCCCACAGCATTTTCTTGTTTTAATCAAATTTTGATACCTTATCAGATGTTTTCTTTTTTTGTGATGTCTGTTTATTTAATCCATATTTAAGCATCATTTTTCTACCTGCCTTGTTCAGCATTTTGCCAAGAAAACGTCTTTTCAGAAAATACATCTCAATTAATGCTGGACTGTTGTTATAATATTGTCACAAAGTATGCACTAATCTTTATGTGTTTTCTATAATTTTATGTAGTTGACAATGATTCTGAGCTGAATACAGTAATCAACCAATCAAATGACAATAAAGGTTGCAGCAATGGATCTCCCACATTTTCTGTCTCTAATTCTGTCATTACATTCTGACATACTTCTGTTTGTCCATATTTTGATGCTATCTTCCCACAGATAGTACAGCACAACTGTTTCTCACCTGCCTTCAAACCTTTTCTTTTTTAGTATGGTTTTTATAAGCATGTCATATCAGTGTATGTGGCCAAAATCTTCCATCTGTTTCATTGGATATCTTCCATTAGCTGTCTTTTCATTCCCAGCTTCCCTGAGACTTTGCATTTATTTCCATAAAGTATTACCTATTATCCATATTACTAGGATCCCTATTAAATTGTCTGCATGTCTGTTCACTGCCCATGGACTGTATTATACTGCAATGTTGTTAAAACGTACATGGTATCTGGTTCTATGTTTGTTGTTATTTTATCTCTTTTGGTGTTAATGTAGTTATATTGTTAAATGTCCAAGTATTTTGGCCATTCCTCTGCTCTAATTGATTTCCTTTTCACTTCTGTCCAGTATCTGTTATTACATATTCAAGAACTTATTCTGATATCTTTCCATTTACTTCAATATTCATTGCTGGCTTCTCCTTTAAATAAAGTAACAAAGTTAATAAAAGACATGGCCAAAAGGTTAAACACACATGAATGTAAACTTTCTCTGGTGACTGAGGTAGTGGGTTCATACAACACACCAGTCAGTAGGACTTAAATTTTAACTTCTCATTCAGAACCTTGATAAAACTAAACAATAAATGAAAGCTAAAAGTTTGTGGTTTAATTTTCTTAACAAACAAGATGTCAAAAATGTTCCTAATTGGTTATGAACAATTTCAGCTTCTCAGAATTCTACTAGTTACAGTTAAAACCATACTTTGCATGCAGTCATAGCATTTTATGGCCACCTAGGTGTTAAACTGTCTGCAATTGGCAATGTTATTTTGGTCATCCACGCCAGCTTATGCTTCTTTTATTTTCTTTTTAGAAATGTTTACAAAAGTGTATGATACTACAGTGTGCAGAAATCTGTGAGCTTCTGCTCTGTTGGCCATTTTTATTTTATTATTTACAGCTTGGCAAGCTTGCAAAGGCCACAATGAAGATAAATTTGAAAACATTAACAATAATAATAAAGATTGGTAAAAAACTACAAACATTAAATACTTTATGAAATGTGGGCACTTCAATATGCATATATGGCAAAGGTAGTTCCAGCTTCTGCACACTGTACAGATACTCTAACAATAATCCAAACCTTTCTTTAGGGGTGCTTTTGTTAAAATATCAATGCATTTGTTCATGTCTTCCAGGAAAAAAAATTATTACCAAAAAAACAATGTCTTGTGTTTTATTTAATAGATCATAATACATATTCACATTTATAGAACATCATACAGTAGTGTGACAAGATTGCCTCAGGTATTGAGAGTTAACCAAGCCTGAGGTGTCCCTAGCACTCCCGTGTATTCTGACCCCAGGGGCTGGACAGGTAGATACACTGTTTACTCTGCTGTTGACCTCGTATTAGTTAATTATGTCTACAAGCCCCTCCAGATTCTAGACCCCCACTATCTACCTTCTCCCTTGGGACAATGAACACTGAGGCATCGTCCGAGACCACACTCAATAATTGTACAAAGAATAAGTCAACATAAACAGTTTATTCTACCCTTGAGAATATAGAAATGAATTGAACACCCTGATAGAATAATTCTATTTACAAAAGTAGAGGATAGAGTAGAGACAGAATCAGAGATATTGCTAAAGTCATCATCAGGCTGAGAAGTAGATTGTATGCAGATGTTCCGTCCAAGTCGGTCCGCCACTCACCCGGCTTCCTTCCAGTGAGATGACTAGAACCTTGGAGACCACTCCATCCCCAGAGCTTGGATCGACAGCAAGAGGAGTTAACCACTTGGACCACAATCAACTGGATGAACTGCAACTCTATCACTTCCTAATGAGTCACTGTTAAAGGCACTAAACAGTTCTCTGTAGACAGCCTGGCTGGGAGACCCTCCTCCTTGAGGTGACCCCAGTTACTCTCGACTTCAATAAATGTCTGTAGCCAATGACCAATCTAATGGTCCCGGAGTAGTAGCACAAACCCCTGATTGGGTAATAGTATAGTACTGCTGCGAGTTCACAAGAGTCATATGAGAAAAACATATTCGGGCAGATAATGTCACAACTCTGCACAGTCACTGGTAATTACACTCCATCGGAGTCAAGGCACACAAGATAAACTCGCTGAACCCTGGTGACCGAATATCATATCACAGTTCTTTGACTCAATAGTTACACAATTGGAGCAAGCACCTATTTCATAGTTCACTGCAACGATGTTCTTTTGGACAATAATGAGTTGTCCTATATACCTGCTATCGCTCTGTAGTCAAAATACGTAAGCTGGTGTAGGTCTCATCATGACCTGCCACTATTGCTGACGTAGGTACTGCACAAGGTTATGTGCTAATCTCTGCTTAATGTTTCCGACGTTTAGGCGGATCAACAATAGACTTGGACTTGATGAGCTCCCAGAGCTGAGATTACCCCACCTTGGTACATCTCACTGGGCAAACATAGCAACATCTTTCCGTATAGTGTCAATTGTCTCTTACACTTAAGCGTGATTGCTCAGGTTGATGAACATATCATTGCTGAAATAGAGCATCTTCAAACTGTCAGAAATAGAAACAAACCATCATGTCCCACATGTGCAGTTTGAGGGCACTGGAATCAACCTGTTGAGTCTCATTCAGTCAGGATGATTCACCCTTTCGCATGATGTGGTTTAGTCAGGCGTGGTAAGTAAGTGTCTCGACCATTCGCCATGGTACACGAAGTGGTTTCAGGCAAACAACAATTGTAGTAGGCTGGTTCCTAAACAGGCAACCCCTGAAAGGAAGAGCGATCGGTGAGAGTATTCGGCCCCAAACATTGGTCCACATGCATCAAATCAATGACTACTCAACCCTCAGTCAGGCTAATTAGTTATTCAACTAACTAGAGCATCATCTCTATGTTGATAGTAGTAAAGCATGGGTATCCGTCAATGTCAGATGGCCTCAAAGAACAGCCCGTCAAACAGAGTAAGTAACAAGAATGGCGAGTCTGATCTTACGTCTCACATATCCCTATTCGTCTACCAGTTGTCGCTAAAGTCAATAGTTATTTTAGTTATAGAGTTAACAGAACTAAATATTAAGGAGAGGAGTCCCTGGACTCGACCCTTACATTCAATAGTAAACATAATAACGATCACTGTACTACCACTTGGGATATAGTAATAATACATGACCACATAAAGTATTTACACACTCCATTTAGCTGGAGGGACATCCTGTCCACCCTGTAGCGAAACTCTTCTTATTAGACTCTTCCCTAGAGTCAAGAAGTCCTCTTGGCAAAACATGTTCCCTACATGTTCAAAGGGTTCTGCTCCAGTTCTGACCCCTCCAAGTGGATTAGTCTTGGCCTTGGCTGAACTTCACTGTTGGCCTGGTTTGCCAGTCACATACTTTAATAACTTGCACTCAGTCCCCATATCCCATTTGTCCCCGTGCCTCATTCAACCTCCATTTGTCCTTCCATACTTCTATCACATCAGCACTGACTCGTACTCATGCAAGTATGAAAAGAACAGGACAGTAAAGAAAAGAATCAAGAACGCATGTTTACACCGCGACGGTAACGCAGTGTTATCACGCGTCGAACCACTCGGCGTTCGGTATCGCTCCTAGAAGTATCACATAACATGACCTAATATATATACATCATGACACATCATATATATATATATATATATATATATATATATATATATATATATATATATATATATATATATATATATATATATTATATTATTATATTTGCACCAATGAAGAACTTGCCTTCTCACAGAATTCCACAGTTCCACAAAATGAATTCACTATTCAGTTAACACAACCTAGTTACATCATTTCCTGTGGGTAAGCCGTAATTGCTCTCTTTACTTAGTAACTAAGCACATCACTGGCTGAATTCTCCACCTAACAACTTACCTGTCAAGTCCAACAGTTATTATAGCATCAGCTACTGACTCACATACATTAGGTTCCTATCATACACTAGTAACTGTGCCCTATCATAGTACAGCAACATAGTATATGCAACTATTTACCATACATAGTTAATAACAGGTGAACAGAATACGCCGATATCACAGGCTGACATTTCAAGCTGTTATCGAAATTACACAGGCTTGTAACCAATACGACACGCACAGGTGTAGCCCCCTAGTTTCTCAACCGGATTATCAATCCATCCCTCATTAGCGATGCAAAATCAACCACATATTTAATGAGTTTAGAACGATCGCGTTTTATGATCAATTACAAAGTTAAATTAATTAACAAAGTAAATACCTGGATTCCTGAACCAGACTCCAGTCAGCTACAAGAACTGTCAATGGGCAAGCATGCCGTATTGGACAACAGTCAGCTGCATCTTGGCTGTGTGTGAGGCACTATACAATCGGCCTAGCAGAGCCATGCGTCCTCACGCATCGAGATGAAGAAAGTGAATTACTCTTCCAGCCGCATTTCTCCTACGTGCGTTCTAACGCGCACGAGAAATGAGTGCTTCATGATGCAAGTCAACTTCTCGGGCAACATTCATTCCCCGCACTAGAATTTCTAGATTCTTCTGCACGAGAATTTGTTGGTGCACCCAGCAACCCTGGTCACTCAAATCCAGGTGCTTCGCGAACCTTCTAGCCGGAAAACCATCCTCGGCTTTCCCCAGTCTATTAATAACCGGGAAAGTCCTTGATGACGCGCCGAATAGAGCGGAACCCAGTAGACAAAAGACAGATGAAGCGTCATTTCGTCACACAGTAGTTTCTGTAAATTGTATTTGTGAATCTATACAATATATGTTTCTTCTTTTCTGCCCTTAATCCAAACTACGCCAAGATGTCTTATCTTTTGCTATCTCCTGTAGCTCCCTCCATGTCCTCCCAATATTATTCATCTCTGTAATTCTCTTCTCCGTGTATTTCTAGGTCTCCCACTGTTTTGTTTGCCTGGTGGGTTCCACACAAGTGTGTCTAGATACATTATCCACAGGTTTTCTCACTTTGTCACCTATCCAGCACCAGCGTCTTTTCCTTACCTCCTGGCTCACTGGAATTTGTTTACTCTCCATTAGTCATTTTGTCATATCATTCTATTCCCATCAATCTGCACAGGAAACAATAACAGTGTTTGGTTTCTAGTAATTCTTTAGTTGTTCTCCATGTTTCTGACCCATACAGTAGTGCTGATTTAATATTGGAGTTAAAAATTATAAGTTCGGTGCTAATTCAACTTCTTTACTTTCACAGATTTCCTAGCGCTATTAAAACTTCTCTTGAGTATTCTAATATTATCTATGTCTGTGTGTGCAGTCATGTTTACAAAAATGTAATGAGGATCAAAGGTTATGATTCTTTTATTATAATCTAATTATCTGCTTGAATGCAACAATGTAATTATTACTGCCAACTTTGTCTAGGTACAACAAACATTTTCCTAATTCAATGTCACCCTTAGAATAGATTTCAGATGGAAGTTAATTAGCTCTTTAATTCACAGGCAAATGTTACTTTCATTCATTTTATTCCAAGGCATTGTAATTGAAAGTAATGAACGTTGCGCCAGAAGAGGGTTATAAACGTAACACAATTGGATAGATGTTAAACACTAAGAATTGAGATGGTGGTTTAATGTAGCTGTCTGGGACAGTCTTTCTTTTCCTCTTGATTGTTGTTAGCTATGTCAACACAAACATTATAGTCTTCTGGATGTATATTGCTGCATTTGAAAGCTCACTGAGACACTCAGATAGTTTTGTGTGGATGTTTGTCTCTGTGGGCCATTGTTTAGTCCACAGCTGATGTTTGTCTATGTGGACCATTGTTCAATCCACAGCTGGATGTTTGTCTCTGTGGGCCATTGTTCAGTCCACAGCTGATGTTTGTCTATGTGGGCCATTGTTCAGTCCACAGCTGATGTTTGTCTATGTGGGCCATTGTTCAATCCACAGCTGGGTGTGTCTCTGTGGGTTATTGTTCAGTCCACAGCTGGATGTGTCTCTGTGGGCCAATGTTCAGTCCACAGCTGGATGTTTGTCTCTGCTGTGAGCCATTATTCAGTCCACAGCTGGATGTTTGTCTCTGTGGACCATTGTTAAATCCACAGCTGGATGTTTGTCTCTGTGGACCATTGTTCAGTCCACAGCTGGATGTTTGTCTGTTTGTCTCTGTAAGCCATTGTTCAGTCCACAGCTAGATGTTTGTCTCTGTAGGCCATTGTTCAGTCCACAGCTGGATGTTTGTCTCTGTGAGCCAATGTTCAGTCCACAGCTGGATGTTTGTCTCTGTGAGCCAATGTTCAGTCCACAGCTGGATGTTTGTCTCTGTGAACCAATGTTCAGTCCACAGCTGGATGTTTGTCTCTGTGGGCCATTATTCAGTCCACAGCTGGATGTTTGTCTCTGTGAGCCAATGTTCAGTCCACAGCTGAATGTTTGTCTCTGTAGGCCATTGTTCAGTCCACAGCTGAATGTTTGTCTCTGTAGGCCATTGTTCAGTCCACAGCTGGATGTTTGTCTCTGTGGGCCATTGTTAATCCCACAGCTGGATGTTTGTCTCTGTGGACCATTGTTAATCCCACAGCTGGATGTTTGTCTCTGTGGACCATTGTGAATCCCACAGCTGGATGTTTGTCTCTGTGAGCCATTGCTAATCCCACAGCTGGATGTTTGTCTCTGTGAGCCATTGTTAATCCCACAGCTGGATGTTTGTCTCTGTGAACCGTTGTTAATCCCACAGCTGGATGTTTGTCTGTGTGGGCCATTGTTCAGTCCACAGCTGGATGTTTCTCTGTGGGTCATTGTTCAGTCCACAGCTGGATGTTTATCTCTGTGGGCCATTGTTCAGTCCACAGCTGGATGTTTGTCTCTGTGGACCATTGTTCAGTCCACAGCTGGATGTTTGTCTCTGTGGACGATTGTTCAGTCCACAGCTGGATGTTTGTCTCTGTGGACCATTGTTTAGTCCACAGCTGGATGTTTCTCTGTGGGCCATTGTTCAGTCCACAGCAGGATGTTTGTCTCTGTGGGTCATTGTTCAGTCCACAGCTGGATGTTTGTCTCTGTGGGTCATTGTTCAGTCCACAGCTGGATGTTTGTCTCTGTGGACCATTGTTAATCCCACAGCTGGATGTTTGTCTCTGTGGACCATTGTTAATCCCACAGCTGGATGTTTGTCTCTGTGGGCCATTGTTAATCCCACAGCTGGATGTTTGTCTCTGTGAGCCGTTGTTAATCCCACAGCTGGATGTTTGTCTCTGTGAACCGTTGTTAATCCCACAGCTGGATGTTTGTCTCTGTGAACCATTGTTAATCCCACAGCTGGATGGTTGTCTCTGTGAGCCATTGTTAATCCCACAGCTGGAGGTTTGTCTCTGTGAGCCATTGTTAATCCCACAGCTGGAGGTTTGTCTCTGTGAGCCATTGTTAATCCCACAGCTGGATGTTTGTCTCTGTAAGCCATTGTTAATCCCACAGCTGGATGTTTGTCACTGTAAGCCATTGTTCAATCCACAGCTGGATGTTTGTCTCTGTGGACCATTGTTCAATCCACAGCTGGATGTTTGTCTCTGTGGACCATTGTTCAATCCACAGCTGGATGTTTGTCTCTGTGGACCATTGTTCAATCCACACCTGGATGTTTGTCTCTATGGACCATTGTTCAATCCACAGCTGGATGTTTGTCTCTGTGAGCCATTATTAATCCCACAACTGGATGTTTGTCTCTGTGGGCCATTGTTCAGTCCACAGCTGGATGTTTGTCTCTGTGGGTCATTGTTCAGTCCACAGCTGGATGTTTGTCTCTGTGAGCCATTGTTAATCCCACAGCTGGATGTTTATCTCTGTGGACCATTGTTCAATCCACAGCTGGATGTTTGTCTCTGTGGACCATTGTTCAATCCACAGCTGGATGTTTGTCTCTGTGGACCATTGTTCAATCCATAGCTGGATGTTTGTCTCTGTGTACCATTGTTCAATCCACAGCTGGATGTTTGTCTCTGTGGACCATTGTTCAATCCACAGCTGGATGTTTGTCTCTGTGAGCCATTGTTAATCCCACAGCTGGATGTTTGACTCTGTGGACCATTGTTCAATCCACAGCAGGATGTTTGTCTCTGTGGACCATTATTCAATCCACGGCTGGATGTTTGTCTCTGTGGACCACTGTTCAATCCACGGCTGGATGTTTGTCTCTGTGGACCATTGTTCAATCCACAGCTGGATGTTTTTCTCTGTGGACCATTGTTCAATCCACAGCTGGATGTTTGTCTCTGCGGACCATTGTTCAATTCACAGCTAGATGTTTGTCTCTGTGGACCATTGTTCAGTCCACAGCTGGATGTTTGTCTCTGTGGGTCATTGTTCATCCCACAGCTGGATGTTTGTCTCTGTGAGCCATTGTTCAGTATATATACCCAAAACACATCGCTGCATGAACAAGTCCTTTATTTTACTTTACTTGCGATAGCGGCATATGTCTGCCGGCTCAGTGGTCCTGGACTACAATCCTTCTAGGAGGAATATGTCTTCATGACCACATGGTTTTTTTATATTGTTTTTGGAGTCAATCATTCTTCATTAACATGTGTACCAGAGAATAATGCAGGATGTCAGATGGCTGGGGTGATACTAACCACATTGCCTTTTGAGCATTATTAATAAATGAACAAAAACAAAGCGGAACATGTCAACCTTACCAGAATACAAGATAAGATGGATAATGCAGCTATGATGAAACTTTCATCAGCAAACAGAAACAAAGACAAAAGGATACCATTACAACTAATATCTAAACAAAATACATAATAGAAGGTACTAAGCTAGCATGTAGGTGCTCCAAAGAAAGTTAATGCCCCATGCTACTTCAGAAAAAGTTCATATCCGATCCTACTTCAGAGAAAGTTCATGTCCCATCTTACTCCAGAGAAAGTTCATGTCTGATCCTACTCCAGAGACAGTTCATGTCCTATCCTACCTCAGAGATAAAAAGGTGTGTCCGTTTATCATGAGACCAGAATGTCAGCCAGCAGACTGGAAGTCAGGACACTGTTAAGGGCATAGAAATAAAGACAGGAGAAATTGGAAGAAAGGTCCAAAAGGTATATTACGACACAACAAATTGATGTTTCCATTAAAATAATTTTCCTATGCTTTCAAAGAGAAGTGATGCTGGATGGATTGAGACGGTGGCATGGAGGAATATCAGCAGCAGAGTTGATCCAGAAAACCAAAGACCGAGATCTATGGAGAGCCAACATTCACTAATCCTTGCCTGCGCAGAATAGTGGGGATAAAATGATGTGCGAGAGCTGATTGAAAAAAAAAAAAAACTACCAGGGTAAGTTAATAAGTCAAAAATGGCTGTAGAAAAATAACTATGATAACTTGAAGCCAGTTTATTTTTATACATACATTGTCCCTTTATTTCTCAACATAATTTCCACTAACATTGACGCATTTATCTCATCATTTTATCAGTCCTCCCAAACCAGCTGCATAGAACTGCGTGCTTTGTTTTCATTTACCTGCCATCCCACAGAACTGTGTGACTTAGCTATTGACTCACCCTCGTAACTTTTTCTACCCAGCTATGCACCGTTTTACAGGAAATCGCTAGGGGCTAAGTCCACTGAAAACCCATCTTGGTGGAAGACATTTTGCGAGTGACGCCGAAGTTTAATGTGAAGTGAAAACGTGGTTTAGAAAACAGAGCACGCAGTTCTATGCAGCCGGTTTGGGAGAACTGATAAGACGATGGGATAAGTGCATCATTGTTGGTGGAAATTATGTTGAGAAATAAAGGGACAATGTATAAAAATAAACTGGTTTCAAGTTGTTATCATATTTAGTTATTTTTCTACATCCATTTGTGACTTACTTATTGACTTCCCCGCGTTAAAATCCCAGTGAATCAAACAGCGGTGAAAAGACGCAAATACTGGACAGGAGAGAGACAGACACATACACACACACCTCTATGTATATCTCTCTCTCTCTAAGGCCTAAGGAAATATAACTAGACACTCTCTCGTCTGGAACCAACAACGCAAATGAAATAGCAAAGACCTCATATACTAGGAGAAGATAATTACAGAGGTGAATAATACTGGGAAGACATGGAGGGAGCTGTAGGAAATAACAAAAGATATAACACCATGGAATGGTTTTTAGAGCCTATGTCCCAATAGGGGATTAAAAAGGCAGAAGAAGAGAAAGCATAATTACTACTGCTGAGTTTCAAATCAGTCTGCTCCTAAAATTATTAGTAACACAGTAACTAGCACACTTGTCTGCCTACCTGCATGTTCGTTATGGGATTGAATTTGCATCAAAACGGATGTTTAAAATGAAACTGACCTGGGTTCACAGAGTGATTCGACCTACAATGGCTACCAGGAAATGTCGTAGGAACTAATGGTGGCCGGCGTGATATTGGCCACATCAGCCATCGGGTGATGGTTGGCCTATAAAAATATGGGCTGGCACCATATGTCCAATACACCCCAAGTCATGTAAAAAGTGTCCTTGACTATCCGGATTATCATCTGTCAAAATAGCGTCAGTCATTTACAATATTCACAACCTGCACCTCTGGTGTGGCATGAATTATATTATCAATCACTGGCATACAGGAATAGCAAACAGGAATATTTCATGTACCGTTTTCTAAGCATAGTTCCAGTTAAGCCTCTAAGACACGTGCCTGCTGGGCTACCACGCTCCAACACATGCAAATAACACAACGCCCGTCCTCTCCCCAACAGGAGACTCGGGTGTCCAGAACATGTCATCGAATTCTCTCAATAACAAATCAAGTTCACTGCATTCATGGCAAAACATGCTGAATAAGTCTCTCTCTCTCTCACACAGCCCTGCCCCCCCCCCCCCCCCCCATATTTTCACATGTTCTTCTCCTAACTTTTAATGTGTGAATATTTACTGGCCTCATGCGTAGAATGTCCACTGACTAGCACTCGCATATCTCATAGTTTAAAAAAGTTAGTTGCATATCATTTTACAGGACATTGCAGTCAACACTAGCATTATTTGCTGTTGTGATCTCTTGGCAAGTTTTACGTTTAGTAGTTTGCCATTGCTTTCTGAACAACAGGCACCCGTACCATTTTGTAAAAACCAACACAAGGTGGTCTGCTTCCAAATCATCTGCAGCTATTTCGAATGCGGTATGTGGGATTACAAACTGCGTCCGTAGCCCCTTCGCCATATCTCATATAAAGCTAATCTAAACTGTGTTACCAACGACACGCCAGGTAATTAAACCACTTTCAAAGTCTGCCTTAGGAAGGCTACAGAAGATTAAATGGCAAGACAAGATCCCAGACACTGAAGTCTTAGAAAAAGCATCTATGCCCAGCATCCACAATCTACTAATGAAGATTCAGATTTGCTGGGCTGGTCACTTGACTCGCATGCCAGATCACAGGCTCCCTAAACTAAGCTTTTACAGTGAGCTGCGCTGTCGTAAATGCTCCCAAGGTGGCCAGAGGAATTGCTTTACAGACACTGAAGATTTCACTAAAAGATTTTGGATTCATCATGACACTTGGGAGACTGCTGCCAAAGAGTGAAATTCATGGCATACATCATTATGCAAGGGTGTAGTCAGTTGCGAAGCAAACAAGACTGCAAGAGCTGTGAACAAAAGAACCATCGCAGGAGATCCTCCTGGAACGTCAAGCATTCTTTGCCCACTTTGTCAAAGAACATTTTCAGTCAAAATAGGCCTTATCAGCTCACAGCTCAAAACTTTCAACCCCACTGGATGAAATGAATGGTCATTACCATTCTTGACGGACAAACACCATACAGTGACAGAAGTTGTCTGTTACCGTGGCAAACAAGTGACAGTCAGTCAATCAGGTGCCTTCTCCACAATGAAGGTTGGCTGCATTGGGATTTCCAACAGTCTGTCTGTCTCTCGCTCCGAATGCAAATTCTATCAGACTGCTGTTTGTCTAAAACGTATTTTTATAAGTCATGTTTTTTAATGTGGCCAGGATATTTTCCTTGTCTCTTGTTTTATTTATTTCATCAACTCTTTTCATTTCTAGTTTTCTAGAAATATTATATTTGATTGTTGTTTCCGTGAAATACAACATATTCTTCTGTACATCCGCATCTCCACGGCCTTTTTTATTGCGCAAAACTGCAAAAGCGATGTGGTCATCTGCAGACAATGCTCTGGTAGTTATGCATAAAGCCAGTGCCCACACATCAGGATTGACACAAGCTTCAAGACAGCAAGGAAGCTATGAAGATAGCCACCAGGTCCAACCTGTCATACAAAGAGGTGAGAAGGCAGTACTAGGCAACAACTAAACTGACGAAAACAAATAAAACACAACTACAGCGCCAAGAGAGGTCGAAAATAGATGATGTGGCACAGCGAAATAAACAACCAGAACAACTGCAAATAGAAGCAGCAGTGCTTTATGGGATGAACTGAAACTCATCCAGCACAAAGATTAAAGGAGTAGGAGTGTGTTTGTGTGTTATGTGTGTGTGCGTGCGCACACATGTGTGTTGGCACTGATGGCTGAAATCAAAACAGACACTGTAGGTCAGCATGGTCGAAGTGATGAGAGAGCTCGCTCTTAAACTTCCAGTGTGCTGATGCCGGATTCAATTTCTACACTGGACAGTTGGACTAAAATGTTCTCAATCTTGATTTGGGGATGTAAATTACAAGTACCTCAGAAGTCGGAGTGGGTTTGTCTGATGGGGAGGGACAATGGTGATGGGGAAATCCACATACAAGAATCAGTCCAGTGCACTAGAAGGAGTAGCACGTGATTAGACGGTGCTTGAGTTTAAAGCGAACGGACGCAAAAAATAAAACAAAAACAACAAACATCTGACACTAATATGCAACTATGGAGGAGATTCAAGAAGAATAAGCTCGAATAAAATCAAACAGCTCACGGTGACAACTATGCAAAAAAGCAAGACTCAGGCAGAAGCTGAAACATCAGAAGATGAGAAAGAAATGGGAAGTGAAAATAACAAGAAACGGAAAACAAAAGGAAAACATAAGACTACACCCCACCGAGAACAGGAGTAGAATTGATTGATTGATTGATTTAGGAACCGACATCACAGCATTCGGGGCATTCCCATAAGCGCTCCGTCCCCATCCTCAGCAGCCAGCAAAGAGTTCCAACACAAATAGTTCCAGTAGCAATCTGACATCCGTCTCGCCTTTCCTCTGAGCGTCGAGCGTCGGCCAGATCCCCTCGTCACTCCTCGCTGCCTCATTCTTGCCAGACCATGATGATCCATCTGCTCCTCCGAGGTGTACACGAGCTCACACAAGGCCGCCACCACGTCTGCCTTGTCATGCATCAATACTCCACTAAATTTTGCCGAGCGAGCCAATCTGTCAGCCTTTTCATTCCCCAGCACACCGGCATGCCCCGGAGAAAAGATCCAGGTGATGCTTGTCACCCGTGACCTCCGTAGCGAAGCAAGCCACTCTGCACGAAGCCTGCCTGTCCTCACCCTCCTCAGCATGCTTTCTGAGTCAGTTACAATCACGATGTGTATGTATTGTGTTCTCCATCCAGCGGAAAGCTGCAGTGACCGCCTCCACCTCCATTCTTAAGCTAGATGCTGTGGTGTCATATGCCAGGCTCTCTTGCACCAAATGTCGGCCATTAGCTTTTACTATGAACCCTCAGGCACTTCTCCTACCTCTCGACACCGAACCATCTGTGTAGATAATCACATCACCCGAGCGAGCATTATCCTGTATTAGTTGCTGGATTTCCACTTCCGTGGCCCCTGCTGACAACTCCTGGCTCAATGTGATTATAACCCTGCACAAGTCTGACTGCTCCGCTGGCGCTCTGACCCACTCCTCTCCTAATGTTCTCCAAGATGCACACCTGTCTGATCGTATCCTCCGCCTGAGCCATCCATGATTTCCCCCTCTTATCAGTCGCTGACCCTTAACTGCGTCCAGCGCCTCATGCAACGGGTGATCTGTGTCTGCACCTACCCTGAGGTATGCCTTCGCCTGCATTACCTTGTGCCTACCAGCAACAGTCGGCAAACCAAGGATGTAATGCATACACACTACTGCAGACCAAGGATGTAATGCATACACACTACTGGGGTGTCTCTGGTGCATCCCAGAATGACCTGCATAGCTTTGTTCTGTATGCGCTCTAATTTCACCAGCTGACTCTTTGAGACGGTGAGCAGTCCTAGTCCATAAATAGAAGATACACCCCACCGAGAATGGGAGTAAAAGTTACAAGGTGGAAAAGCCAAGAATACCAAAAGTACAATTGACCAAGATACAGGAGAAACGGATGGAGTCTAGCTAAGTTTGACTACCAATGAATCCCTTACAACTTACAAACGCAATATTTTATCTATGTGCCACATAACATTAACTAATATAAGACACAAGATTTTAACTATAGCAACAATACACTGACAAATATAACACACACGATTTAACTAGTGCACCAATACATTGACAAATATAACACACAAGATGTGAACTGCATCAACAATACATTGACAAATATAACACACAAGAATTGAACTACAGCAACAAAACATTGACTATTTTTGTTTAAATGTTGCAGATCCTTTGCAGAATCTTGCAACCAACCCCAACCCCAGGTGGAATTTCTAGACAAGTTTACGTTCAGTAGTTTCCGTTGCTTTCTGCACAGGAAGTTAACATTGAAGTCCAAATGACAGGTGTAGGGAACTATCCCGTGCAGAATACCTGACTAATATAAACACACAAAATGTTAAACAGTGCAACAATACATTAATAAATAACATAACACACACTGCAAACACAGTATATTTTATCTCCTTCATCAGAAAGTAAAATAAATGAAATATCAAAGAAAAAAATGCGATTGAACAATTAATACATCAGAAAGGAGAAACAAAACAAAAACTTTTTTTTTTTGCAAAACTCCTGGCCCCATCAAATGCCATAAATTATAGATGTCTCAGTAAAAGTCCTGAATACATACAGGAGCATATGAGTAAGATTCCATATACGGGCTTCTTCAGCTTCCTATTTTACTGCATTGCTGACTTGGTTTTGTACTAGATGAATGGACATGTTATTCTTGTCTAATCGTATACTTATTGACAATATCTTTATAATTTTGTGAAAGCTACTTCTCTTTTCACAAGCTGAAATAAGTGTTAGAGGATCACCTCTTAGAAGTGACTCATACAAAACTATTCAGTGTGTTTAGTTTTAAAAAGTTGCTTACTTAATATATGCAATAGAAAATATTATACAAAGGCACTTATAATAAGGCATAAATAGTGAAGATTACAAAGATGAATAAATAATACACTAAAGGCACTCGAGTACAAAGGCATAAGTCATGTCAATAATAAAAATAGTAAAATCTACATAACAATTTTAGCAAATTACTTGGTCCACATACTGGTGCTTCAAACATGTATTTATTGGACAGGACTTCGGGCTGCAGAGAGACATATCTTTCAGAACTGAAAACAGATACATCTTTTTAGGCTTCATGAGATGGAGAGATAAACTATACAGGCTTTATAGGCTGCAGAGAGATAAATCTATACATGTTCTATGGATTGAAGAGAGAGAGAGAGAGAGAGATGTTTAGGCGTTATGGACTGGCAAAAGAGAGCTATATAAGCAATGTGAACCAGAGTGAGTGAGTGAGTGAGAGAGAGAGAGAGAGAGAGAGAGAGAGAGAGAGAGAGAGAGAGAGAGAGAGAGAGAGAGAGAGAGAGAGAGAGAGAGAGAGAGAGAGAGAGAGAGATTAACACATGGATTGGAGAGATATTTAGACAGGGCGGTGGGAGGAGGGAGAGAGAGGGAGAGAGAGAGAGAGAGAGAGAGAGAGAGAGAGAGAGAGAGAGAGAGAGAAGAGAAGAGAGAAGAGAGAGAGAGAGATTTGGCATTAAGGACAGGGGAGGGAGGGGGAGAGAGAGAAAGAGAGATTTATCCAAACAGTGGTCCAAATTAACATTTTTGAAAACCATGACCATGGGCCAAAAATGACCCCCGAAGGTTGTTATAACATTCTTATTCCTAAAATCAAAATACAGCACAATTTTTTATACAAAACATATATTTCAAGTAGAAAGTGCTTGTTCTTTAAGTTGTTGGCTTTTGATTATTTTTTTTTCAACATATTGCTTATTAATATCAACTCATGAACACTAATTTTTCATGGGCAAAAAAGAGAGACATTCATGGTTCATTGATAAACAGTTATCACAACAACTCTCTTCTAAATGCATAACCCATAAAAGTGGGGTGTCAAAACACATGATGAGGTATATATGAAAATACATAGAACTGCTGTATATCTTTATAAAACACAAAGTCACAATGTAACTGCCTGAATGCATTACCAAGGTAGGTAAGTAGAAGTAAAACACCCTTTTACATGCCTTAAGATGCACTGTGCATATGGTGCTAGACCCATTGTATAGACCAACCAGCACTCACTGGGTAAAGTGGTCTGTATGACACTGGTAGCCTTTCATTTCCAAGACATTTCCTGGCTTTCATTTTAGGCTAGTTCGACCTGGGGAAAAGGGGGGGGGGGGGGGGGGGGGGGAAGAAGAGGTCAATTTTACATATCCACCCTGATGCGGATTCAAACCCAAGACCGCCGAGCATCTTGCCACTATACCACTGTGGCTCTCAATAACCAAGACACATATTACACTGCTTCAGCTGACATTATAATAGCAGTATCATTATCACATAATATGTATGGAACGAACTCCCAAATACTAACAACTGTTATATGGTGAGAATTGATAGAATGTATGATATCCAAATACAAGACGTAATTATAAACTAAGTATTCTTAAGGATCTTACATTGTTTTAGACACTCAAATACTGACCAGTTATACGGTAAACAGTGATAGACATTCAAATAAAAGACATTATTATAATTTGAGTACTCTTAAAGATCTTAAGTTTTCTTTTAGACACTCAAATACTTCCATCTGTTATACACTGTTTTGTAAGATACTCAACTACTGAAAACTGTTAAACATTCGTAAGGATCAAATATGCGTTTTGATAATATCTAAATATTCACTTTTCTAAGGGCATTCTAAATAATGTATTGCATTCAGTTTTTGCTGCGGCATCAACATTTTGTGACTACTTTAAAAATACGCTCACATTTTAATGGTTTTTCATAACTGTCATGCTATTTTACAACTAAAACTTGAAATTTTTCTACCAAAATGCTTGTACTAGGACAGGAGTCGGCAACCTTTTGGCAGTGTTGTGCCAAAATATTGTTGCAAAGCACTTCCGTGTGTCAACTAAAGCACCCCATGGTCTGGTCCATATTTGTTTATCTAAAAGTCATGAAACAAGCTTATTTTTGCCTTTTTGGAGTCATTTTAATAACATTGCATTATTTAACAACAACTTGTGTGCTACTATCAAAGAACTATTAGCATTAATATGCGCCAGTCGAGAGAATTAGAGTTGCTGGTGAGGATGGTTGGTACAGAGGTGAAGGATAGGATGGAAACTGATTTTCAATAGGGTCAGTCATAAATGCTCCACAGCTGTTCAGTCTGCATCAATTTGCACATTCTTACCTCCAGTGTTTAACTTGTTTTGAAGGCATGTAAAATAACAGTGTAAGTATTTTCAGAAATGTAGAAGATGTGAGAGGAATCATCATTGGACGTAACATCAATAACATTTGATATGTGGATGATACAGTATTGATTGCAGACAATGAGCAGGATCTACAACATTCAGTAGATGTGGTTTTTGCACACAGTGAACCAACAGGGTTAGATTAAATTGTAAGAAGATACAGATTATGGTCATCATTAGGAAGAAGGAAATACCACAATGAGCAGACAAGCTGAAAAACACCTAATTTAAGTGGAAATGTGGTTTCTGAGTAAAATACAAAGAATGACATGGACAGGCAGAAAAACCAATGAGCAAGTCCTACAAGAAGCAAATGAAAACCGTAAACTAGAGAAATTGGACGTAGACAAAGTATTAGGGCACGTTATGAGAATAAATAAACTAGAGAACTTGGTGAAAACTGGCAAGATCGAGGGGGAAAATACAAGGGGAAAGTAGAGAAGTAAATATCTGGATGGCTTGGCCACATGGCATGATCCACGACTCTGGTGATCTTGTGAAACACAAGCGCCCACGATTATCAGCATGGCACATAATGATGATGTTTATTATAGTGCTTTCAATGGAAGACTCCGTTATAAAGCCACAGGATGATGAAGTACAGATGCTATCATAGTATTCTACACTACAACAGACACAAAACTGTCAGCTGACAAATGGCACTAGACCTTACAATTAATGCGAATAGTTGACAGACGACCTGGTTTAACATTGAACCCATTCTAGTGTGTAGTATGAAAGAAAACAATCAGGCTTGATGATGCTCATTTCTGTCTGCAAGTGCTACAGCACAAATGTGTTCTGTGTGCCTGGGTTTTAACACACATCATACTGGGGTGAACTGCAGTGGCATGGTGGTTAGTGCATTTGCTGTCAAGACAGTGGTCTGAGTTCAATCCCTGGCAATGGCAGGATGATTGTTTCCTAGCTAGTACAGCTCTGGGGGTTGACACACCCTCATAAAAATGGGTTCCAGACAAATTTCTGGGAATTATCTTGGAAGGAAAGGGCGATGAGGCGGGTAACTTACCCCAACACTTAACTTGCCGTGGCCTTGGCCTAGAATATGGGACGGCCTAACACTCCAATCCCCAATGGCAGTATTTGCTTTGGGAAAACCATAACCTTTGTTCATATTGGTAACTACAAACAGCAGTCTATTGGTTTTACAAGTTTTCATATCCTGGCATATACTATAAGGAATGGTGAAACATGACCGCCCACGCTTCTCGGCATGGCACATAAAAATGATGATGACTATAAGGAAAAATTTAGTCTGAGTGGCTAATTCTACCGAACTCAATTCTTGCCTACAAGAACTAAAAACATATTTGTTCTAGGTCTAATGGGTTTTGACACTTATACTGGTAACTACAAAGAACAGTTTACTAGCTTTACAAGTTCTCATACCCTGACGTGTACTTTAAAGAATACTTTGTCCTGAGTTACTCATTTTATAAATTCAATTCCTGCCTGCAATAGATACAAACAAAAATTTGTTCTGCGTGTCTGTTTTAAACACTTATATTATACTGGTAACCACAAAGAACAGTTGACAGGTTTTACAAGTTATCTTACCCTAACATATACTACAAAGAACACTGTTCTGAGTTACTCATTTCATAAACTCAATTCCTGTCTGCAAAAACTATAAACAAAATTTGTTCTGGGTGTCTGGTTTTTAACATTTACATCATCTTGGTTAACTACAAAGAACAGTTTAGTGGTTTTACAAGCTCGCACATGTATTACACAGAACAATTTGTTCAGAGTGGCTCATTTTACAGAACTCATCGCCTGCTGTTCTGGGTAAGTAGTTTTACAATACATCAATATCCTAACATATAATACAAAAGAACATGTAACTTGGTTTCATGAGACTCTGACAGCTATAAAACAAATGTGTTCTTTGTGGATGCTTTTACAATATATCAAGTCCTGAAAAACACATGTTCTGGGTGGGCCCTTTTAAAATACACCCACATACTGACATGAAATACAAAAGCACATTTGTTCTGGGAAACTGGTTTTATGAATGTCCCGACAGATCCTATAAATATACATATGTTGGGTGAGTGTATTTAAAATACATCATATAATGAAATGAAATACACAAGTACATTTGTTCTGGTCAACTGGTTTTATAAATGGGTACCAGGCAAACTATATGCACTGGGTCAACATACATATAATACACTCATTAGTGCCATAATAGGGGGAAAATGTGTTCAGAGTGACTCATTTTACAATACATTCTCATATTTTGTCTGGCAAGTGCCATAATAACATGTTTGTCCATGCTGGCAAAAAAATTTAAGGCACTTAAGTACAGTTAAAGGCACATGGGTACACACACAGGTGTTATTAATAACAATAAAACAGAACAATTTGGGCAATACTTTAGTTAAATATAGTTGTTTTCAAAATTTGCTGAGCAAATGTTGGAAGATTAGGCCTTTTTGCAGGCTTTTATATGCCACAGATATAGATCATAGGCATTGTGGGCTGAAGATTATATATTTCATTAAGATTTTATATGCTGGAGAGAAATATATTTTTTTTAAAGTTTCATGAGAGAGATCTTAGGCTTTATGGCTGGAGTTATAGCCTTGAGAGATAGATTTTTAGATGTTATGTGCTGGAAAAAGATATTTTCACTAAGTTTATTTGTTGGAGAGACGGATCATCTTACACTTGACGGGTTGAAAACAATGTTCTACTAAGGATTTAAAGATCGAAGAAATAGATCTTGTTACATTTTATGGGCTGGAGGCAATAGAACTCAGGCTGGATACCATATTTTTAGGGTTTTATGCTGTCTGGAGAGAAAAATCTTAGACTTGATAGTCTTGAGATAATATTTTTCAGTTTGGACATAGACCTTACAATGGATGGTTTGGAGATAATGTTTTTAAGGTTTAATACTGGTTTGATTGCCTATAAACAATATTTGTTAAGTGTGGAGAGATAGATCTTAGACTTGACAGATTGTCTTCAGACAATATTTTTCAAGTTTGGATAGACAGATCTTTGACTTGATGGTCAGGAGACAATGTTTTTAAAGTTTTATACAAGCTGGAGAGAGAGGTTTGGTTGGGAGATATAGGCTAAAGACTTACAAAAGACTGAACAGGCTGTTGAAATAGACCTTGTTAGAGGAAATGAGATCATTTTAAATACACATCTCAAAGTCGTTATGTGTGCCATTAAAAGGAATACCAATGGACTTTTGAGAGTGCCTAAGAACAACTGTTGGTTGAAAACACAATAAAAGATTAAATGACATACATATCTGAGGATGCTTGGTTTAAGTGTGAGTTCCAGCAATGAGGGATCTCTGCGGCAACAAAGCTGAAGTATTTATAACTTATATCTATGTTACTGGAATAACTAGTGCCTACACCATGCAACATTTATGGAGGGAGATAGAGGCTTTCTGGGTATGCCAAGAGTACAATAATATTGATTCTTGATTACCCATGCTTGTCAACTTTTCAGAATTGCTCAGATATTGTTAATGAATCGTACTGCATTTTCTAAACACATAAATGTAGCAATATAAAAATATACAGACATATATTTGATTTCTTCTTTCAAAATAGATTTGACCGTCACTTTAGAAATGCAACATTATGCTACCCTTGACATTCAATTAAATCAAAAATGTGTATAGTTGGTGTTTTAATTGATTTGACATATTTTTATAAGTAACTTAAACATACATCAGGCAACTCTCACAAAATAAGGCCACTCTTAAAATCACCACACAATAAATAACTTTGCTAGCTTCCTAGACATGGTAAGTCAAGCTTGCATGGCGTGTGTATAATTCCTTCATCACTGTCAATCATTTGTACAGCGTGTCATAGTAAGAAAACATCACTTTTCCGTGTCATGTACAATGAAACTGGACTCAGATATCCGGACAATCTGTGTTCTGTGGTGTGGCTACATGTTTACAGCTGACAGCACCAGGTTTCTTACTGCATTCTTTGCTGAAATTGTACAAGACATTCAAAATGTGTAATATTTGATTTTACAGTTCTGATTTTTACAGATTTTACATATATTCAGCCTCCCAGTGGCTTTGAAAGGCTCTGTTTTCAGAATCAACTTTTCCTTGGCCATTTTAAAGGCTAGCTTTGATTTTAAAAGATTGTGCATCTACCGACAGACGCTTGATTGATATCAGGTTAGCCGTAGCGGGAAAAGGTCATGTAATATCCGGGCATTACACTACTTTCATTTTAATGCGCCAATCCAAAACGAGCATCTGAACGTTGCTAGGTAAGTATTACAAAGAACACTAACTCACTACACAACTTTTATTTTTGCTTATTCTGATCGAAGCAAGAATGCTTTCAGGAAGCCTACCATTCGGAAGCCTGTTAATTAGGGAATTTGATTTGCACTTTATATCGTGACCATAAAGAAAATTTTTTTGCCTAAAATTCTCAATTGGGCCGAATATATTTGTACGTCGGTTTAGATCTCTCGGGCCTGATATGATTGTACGGCGGGCCGGATGTGGCCCACAGGCCTTGAGTTTGACACATGTGCTTTAGAGTAATCCATCTATCCATCATGTGCCATGCCAGAAAGCATGGGTAGTCATTCACTCAAACACCAGAGTCGTGGATCAGCTCAGTGTTCCTGTCTCGACCATGACATGCAGTCAAGCCATCCAGGTATTTACTTCTCTGTCTTCCCCTTGGTCTGTTCCCTTTGATCTTGTCAGTTGTCACCAAGTTCTCCAGTTTATTTCTTCTCATATGTCCAAAAAATGTTGACTGTCTTTGTCTAATTTCTCTAATCAATTTACGATTTTCATTTATTTCCTGTAGTACTTGGTCATTGGTTTTTCTGTCTGTCCAAGGCATTTTTTGCATTCTCCTCAGAAACCACATTTCTACAGCTATCAGATGTTTTTCAGCTTGACTACTCATTGTCCAAGTTTCACATCCCTACAAAAGTACAGGCTCTATGTAGCACCTCAACACTCTTTGTCTTGTTTCAATTGATATCTTTTTATTGGTCGGTATGTTTTTCATCTTGCTAAAGGCTACTTTCGCCATGGTGATTCTTGTTCTAATCTCTTCAAGACTCTCCCATCAGACGTTATGACTGTTCCGAGATAATTGTACAGATTCACTTGAAGAATATTCCCATTCACTTGTATATTACATTGTGGTATTTCTTTCTTCCTAGTGATGACCATAATCTGTGTCTTTTTACAATTTAATTCTAACCCCAGTTGCTCACTGTGTACAACAACAGCATCCACTAATTGTTGCAGATCCTGCTCATTGTTTGCAATCAATACTGTATCATCTGCATATCTAATGTTATTGATGTTTCGTCCTCCAATGCTGATTCCATTTATATCTTCTACATGTCTGAAAATATTTTCACTGTATAGGGAAAAAAGATCTGGAGACATTACACCTCCCTGTCTCACACCTCTCTTAATAGGCTGATGTTGTCCCACTTCATTATGGTAGCTTGTTGTTTCCAATATATGTTTTTTATAAGTCTAATGTCTTTCCTATCAATTTGTAGATCTGCAAGCATATTTACCATGTTGACATGTCTTACTCTATCGAAAGCCTTTATAATGAATACTGACTGACACTTCTATATGGTAGGGAAGTAGAAGAAATAATAATAATAGTCTATAACACTTATATGCATCAGGGGAGTAGACAGAAGATTAAATAATACTGTATGACACTTATTTGTGTTAGGGGAGTAGAGAGAAGTTTAAGTAATACATATGAGTTTGGGGAGTAGAGAAGGAATTAAGCCAGATTTTAAGTACCCCTATACTGCAAAATAAAGGATCCTTGTACACACCTTAAAGTGTACTGGGCACATGGCACAAGATCCTTATTTTTTACAGACCAAGGGCACTCCACAGCTGATGTGGTCGATATAACGTCGCCTGCATTCACTTCCCAAGACATTTCCAGGTACTCATTTTAGGCTGGGTCAATCTGGCAGCCAGGATGTAATTATCAAAATCTGCCTTGATATGGATTCAAAACTACAGGGTATTAAAGGCAGGATTAAGCAATACTGTAAGGTACATCTATACTGCAGTGGAAACCTACACATGACCATGAGGTACACCTCTACACTGCAGGATAGAAGAGAAAAGGAAGCAAAACCGTGAGACATATGTATACTGCAGGACAGAAGAGGAAACTCATCCCAAGACCAAGAGATATCTCTACACCCTAGGGTAGAATAGGGAAGATTAAGCAAGACTGCAAGGTTCCTCTGCACTGCTGGGTAGGAAAAGAAGGATTAAGGAAGGCTGAGGTACCACTATACTGCAGGACAGAAGAGGAAATTCTCTCAAAGACTAGAAGATATCTTTTCATTTCCATACTGAAAGGTGTAGAAGGGCAATTAAGCAAAACTGTAAGGGATCTCTATACTGCAGACTAGCACCTAACTTAAGCAACACTGTAAGGTCAATACTGAGTTGTTGTTGATGGAAGATTAAGTAATATTGCAAGGTATCTCTTTACAAGGGGGAGAACATTAAGTAATGTTGCAAGGTATCTCTATAAAAAGGAGAGAAGATTAAGTAATATTGCAAGGTATCTCTGTACTGCTGGGTATTCTGGCAAAGATTAAGCAATACTTTAAGTTGTGACTGAATGAAATAAGCACCTACAATATTGATGTACAGATAAAAGCTATGAATCTAACTACTCCAAGATCCCATATTTTCTTCCAATCAAATACACTTATTATAAAAAGAAAGTTACATTTAGAATTTCCAGAAATGAATGAGTTACTTACGTTCAAAATATCCAGTATCCATGTGATCTTCCGGCTGTGGGATAAATGGAGCCTCCACATTCAATAAGTTGGCAAAATCAACAGAGGAAAAGAAAGGCATTGCTTGGACCTCTAGAAAACAGAGCATTAAAATATTATTAGTTACACCATTATAAGAGACATAATTTTACTGACAAATTTAACAGTATTATTATTTCTTCTCATACACAAACTAGATTGTTATACTATGCATTATTAAATTTAGCATCCACTTTTATGTGTATTTTGTAATTTTCGACCATTTAAGTTGGCAATCAATGTCACACTGAAATTATGAAGATCGCATGCTGTAATGCAGTATTTCAATGGCAGGAGATGGCAGTTTTACTCCAGCTAGGAACATTTAATATTGTTATGGAATATTCAGAGCGACTACAATGATAATGAATGGATGTTTTACATTTAACACCCATTATTGTATGTATGTATAATTTTTCATCACTCTGTCTACACGGACCAGATCACTGATAATTTTTCATCTTTCCAACGGAACATCTTTTGTTAAAATGCATCTATCTATGCAGGAGGCCTCGCGTTGACAAGACTGCGCGTGCAGTCCGCACGCGGTCTGATGTCACAGCATGACGTGAAGATGTATATATATCTATGTGTGTGAGTGTATATATATATCATTGAATGTAATGCTGAAGTCCTATATAGAACCTGCTTTGCCTTATGGCAGTGAATCTTGGAATGTAAATGAACAAATTCGGAAGAACTTGGAAGCAACATAGATATGGTTCCTAGACGAATGTTGTGAACTCCTTGAAATGCCAGAGTAACTAACGATGACTCCCTGAAAGAGACTAATGAAACTAGAACATTATATTGAACAATAAGAATGTGACATAGAGTTTTCTTTGGTCACGTGATGAAAAGATAGGCTTTGGAGAACATCGTGACAACTGGAAAGAACAAGGGGAAGAAAGGCAGGGGCAGACCAAGAGAAATCATGCCGGATGGACTAGGATGGTGGCATGGAGGAATATCATCTGCAGAGTTGATCCAGAACATGGAAAACCGAGATCTGTGGAGAGACATGAATGCTATTTCCCCATCAAGTTTACTAGTATTCTCATTATAACATGCCCAAAACAAATCTCGACAATCTACATCTAATTTTCCTAATCACTGTGTAACTTTAATCTGCCTCCCGATAGACTGTCTCATGTTTTTCTGCTCGTCTAAGTTCTTTGTTTCTTCTGGCATCAGATTTGTCTGTTGTTTAAGTCTCACAAGCATACAACAGTATAGGCAACTGCACTTTAACACTTCTCCTCACTGCAACTGGCAGATTTTTATCTGTACACTTTCCATTCTTTTGCCACAGCGATCAAGAGCCATCTTCACAATGAAAGTGGAGCGCAATTAACACTTTCTATCTCTTGCCCAGTGGCATACACTAACACACTGGTGTTTTATACAACTCTTCTGTACTCGTCTAACTTACATTTTTTTTCTCTCGCATATCCTATTACAGGACATCGCTGTTAACACCAGCATTTTACAGCTGTTGTTGATTTCTTGGCAAGATTACACTCAGTAGTTTGCTAACTTATATACCCAACAGTAATTCAGACAAGTATAGTTTTTTTTTTCCAGCGATTCCAAGAGATCATCACTGGAGCTAGAGTATATGCTTTGTGCAATGATTTTCGTAGGCGACTTGCCACTTTGTGGATAAGTGAATCCAGAAGGGGTAAAACCTGGTGCTATGAAGCCAATCCTCTTTTCTTAAGTTATTTAATCTTTTAACCATAATCATGCCCAACAGCGATTTCTATTACAGGATTATCTTTATATTACTCAATCAAAAACAAATCACCGTCCCCACCAACTAAACATACAATGTTCAGTTTTCATACCTTTTGCGGCAGGCCTTTTCTCTGCATCTACAGTTAGCAGTGCCTCAATTGCCGACCTTGCCTCTTCACTCAGAGCTTCCTCATCATCAGGCCAGGTAATATCTGTTGAAAATGATTTTCTGTATCAGAAAATGGTTACCGATTTGATCGGTGAAACAGTAAGCATAACCCAGTTAATTTTCTTAAAATAGACAACATATTTTCATACTTTTTGTTAAACTGTGATTTGGAAACTGATCTGCCAATAGAAAAGTCCTGTATTCAATACCCAGCAATGGCAGGCATGGTTCACCCAGTTCTAAGATCAACCCAAGTCTCATAAAATAAGAACTTGCAATGTTGCATGAGATAGTAAAGTTAGCTGCCATGGTACAGACCAAATCATCTCTTAAGTACCAGAGTCGCTGAAAAATATGAACACAATAATAATTCCCCATATTTTCATAAAGGCACCTCCTCCTCCTCCTTCAGGTGCCTGATGTTGAGCAGAGATTGGTGACCATAACTTTACACTCCTATCTGCCTGTCTTACTGTATTTTAATGAAATTGATCATCATTAAACTGTGACTTAATATATATACAGGTCCTGAGTGAGTTTGAATACCCACCAAGGCAGATTTTTTTTTTAAATCGATGTAGGCTCCCAGGTCAACCCAGGCTAAAACTGGTACCAGGAAATTTTTTTTTTTTTTTTAGCTCGCTCACTTTGAACTCTATCATAGTCCAAACACACTATTTATAGTACTGATGGACTGAATTTTGCATGTGGATTAGCTTTCCCTATTAACAGTGCCCTTCGCCATCAGGCAAACCCAGTCTGACTTCATAGGTACTTGTAATTTACGTCCCCAAGCCAAGAACGACAGGTCGACATTTTAGTCCAGCTGTCCGGTGTAGGGGTTGAACCGCTTACCTCGGCATCAGCACAACGGATGTTTGAGAACACATGTTCTTATCCATTCGGCCATGCTGACCTGCGTACCAGGAAATGTCTTTAGAAGTAAAAGTGGCTGGTGCAGTAGGACCATTATACTTATTGATTGTTGATAGGTCTATAACAAATATGGAGCGAGCACCATGTACCCAGTGTGCTTTAAGGTGGGCCAGAGTTCGCTATTTTACTTATTTTTATTCAACTTTATGTTAGATATTGCCATATAGCAAATAACAACAAGTACTAATAAATGACATTCATCACAAATTGATAGGGGACTGAGATGCGACAGAATGACGAACGTGGAGCTATGACAAGAATGATATGTTGATAGTGAGGAAACCAGTAACCAGAAAGTAATGGAATATATATTGGGAGGGAGAGGGAGAGAGGGTGGGGAGAGAGGGTGGGGAGAGAGAGAGAGAGAGAGAGAGAGAGAGAGAGAGAGAGAGAGAGAGAGAGAGAGAGAGAGAGAGAGAGAGAGAGAGGGGGGGGGGGGAGAGGGAGAGGGAGAGAGAGAGAGAGAGAGAGAGAGAGAGAGAGAGAGAGAGAGAGAGAGAGAGAGAGGGAGGGAGGGAGAGGGAGAGGGAGAGAGAGGGGGGGTAGAAAGGGAGACAGACAGACAGACAATAAGTGGGAAAGAAGTGAGATTTATTTATACCAGCAACAATTTATCATTGTTCACTTTCTAGAACAGGTGGCCAAGCGGTCAGTTTGTCTGCCTAATATAGCATGAAATGTATGTTTCATCCTCAGTAAAGCTTGGAGTTTCTCTGTAAATATCCCAGCCAGTACCACACATGGCGAACGAATGAACGAAGGAAGGAAGGAAGAAAGGAAGGAAGGAAAGAAGGGGAGAGGGGGAGAGAGAGAGAGAGAGAGGGAGAGGGGGAGGGAGGGGGAGAGAGAGAGAGAGAGAGAGAGAGAGAGAGAGAGAGAGAGAGAGAGAGAGAGAGAGAGAGAGAGAGAGAGAGAGAGCAAATGCTTGGGCAAGCTGCCTTTTTTCCTTAGATCAGGAAAACCCCATGTGTTGTAGACTGAGCTTGAGGGCAGCTGACAGATAGTAGTTAGTTATGGTCTCAAGTTCGCAATGGTAGGGAAAAGATCTCTCTATGGGGAGAGGAGCAGCTGGTTGAATGGCTAGAATGCCTGATTCTCCTAGAAGGAGACCCAGGTTCGAATCCTCGGTAAGGTGTGGAGTATTTTTCTGTCGGGGGAAAAAAGAAAACTCTAACCTGCACAGTTTGCGACAACTGCACTAGCCAGGCGGCCTTAATACCTCAGTCTCAAGATACCAATACCAAGGTGCCATACACCGCAAAGTACTATATTGGCAGTAAACAACAGTGACAATTACCAACCAGTAAGTCACTGCCAAAGAAAACAATGGCAGACTACTTTCTCTACAGATCCTAGAAAACTACAGTAGTCAAAGAAACTATTTTGGACATGTAAAAGTATATTAAAGCCTAGAAAAGATAATTATGAGGAAAGTTTACCAGGGTGGAAGAGAAGAAGTCATAAATGCAGATGGATTCAAGATATGATTGATAATTTACACACGACAGCAAAAAGCGGGAAAGAGACGGTTCGAAGCTCTTTACAGGACAGGCAACTGAACAATGATAAATAATAACAACGTAATTTACAAACTAAAGACCCATCACTCCAACAAAATTTGACATGTGAAACTTACTTCTGTTGAGAATATTTTCAAAAACAGCTTCAGGGGTTTCATCATTGAATGGCGGTAGACCTGTCAGAAACTCGTACAGACAAACACCCAAAGCCCACCAATCAACAGAGAATCCTGAAAAGTATTGAAATGTAGCTTAATGTGGTTTATAATCATTTTAATCTTTTTTAAAGTCAGACCAATCCTCACCAAAAATAAAAGAGTTGAGTTGAGCTAAGAACTGACATCACTGCACTCAGGACATTCCCATATGCACTCCGTCCCCTTGTTCAACAGCCAGTGAAGAGTCACACTACTAATCGTTCCCACCGCTATCTGATTGAAAGTTCTACTGTTCTTCCCTCTTAGTTTTGAGTTTTGAGATTCTACCAGAACCTCTGCCAATCCCCCACAATCTCATCCTTTCCACATATAGGTTCATAATCTGTTCCCCCACCTTCTCCACGTGGTCCTACAGGCGCACGACAACCTCCCCCTTGTCCATTCGTAATCTACCACCAAGAGGTGCATTTCCTGCCAGCCTGTTCATTCTCCCCGCATGGCCAGGGCAAAATATCCATACAATTCTCACAATCTGTGACCTCTGAAGCGAGGTGAGCCATTCCACACAAAACATTCCTTTCTCCACCTTACAAAGCATACTCCTTGATTCCATAATGTGTGCAATGTGTGTTGCAGTAGTCTTCTCTAACCAATGGAATACCGCTGTTACTGCCTCCACCTCCATTCTCATGCTGGAGGTCGTAGCCTTATATGCCAGACTCTCCTTTTTTTAAGAATCGTCTATTAGCCTTTGCTATGAAACCCAAACCACTGTTTCTCACCACTGACCCATCGGTAGAGATCACTATTCCACCTTGATGTACTTTACTCTGAATTAGTTGTTGCACCTCAAACTCTGTGCAGCCCACTGCCCAGTCTCTGCATTCATGATCCAGTGCTACTATTACATTGTGCCAGTCTGTCATGACTTTCGGTACTTCAACCCACTCTTTTTCACAATTGATGGTCTCTAAATAAAAGATTAACAAATAAAGCAGAATTAACCGCCACAAAGCTATGGAAATGCAATGAATTCAAGAAGTGAAGGGGGTCAGCTTTACAAGAGCATGGAAGATGTTGCAACAACAAACCTTCATCAGCAAACAAAAGACAAGGACAGAAGAACACTAAATTAACAACATTTTGGCATAATATGTAAAAATGTATAAATGTACAACACTTATGCACACAATTTAAGGTAGAGAGCAATCAATGACCTTCACTTACACATCCATCTTGACACCTCTACCATCTAAACATGAGTCAATGAGATAGAACATTTAAGTAAACAAGATACATTTATAACCCTAAGAAAGGTAACCCTATGGTAGACATAGTCATCAGGAAGTGGAGTGGATTTCAGCATACATATGGTCATGTATAATAAAGTAAAGTGAAGGTTTCCACATACATATGGTTATTGTATAATAATTATTGTGAAGTGAAGGTTGCCACACACAAATGGTTATGATATAATATAGTGAATTACGGGTTTTCACAGATATCTGGTCATGGTATGATGAATGGAGTGACCAATTCCCTGCACTTACAAGATTATGAAAATTATACAGCTCCAATTTCATGAGGCTGAGTTGAAAGTAGAATGAGAATTGAAAATTGAAAGTAGAGTCATGCTGGCATGAAAATATCCAGCCTTTACCAGGGATTGAAATTTTGACTATTATACTGAAAAGAAAGCACACAATTCACTTTGCTGGTAAGAAACCACACAATCCACTTTGCTGGTAAGAAAGTGCACAATCCACTTTGCTGGTAAGAAAGCACACAATCCACTATGTTGGTAAAACAAAGGCACAAGTGCACTATATTGTTACGAAAAACATTTTTAAAAAAAAACGAAAAACATACTCACCATTATATAACCATAATTCATCTCAAAAATGGTTAATGAGCTATACCAGAGCTTACCGTGACGTTTTTGCAGGAGTATTTCTGGTGCCAAATAATCTGGAGTTCCTAGAATTCTTCCTTCATCCTGCATCATTTCCCGTCCTCGGCGGACACTCTTGGGGGTTCGAAACGGTGTTTGCAGCTTTGATCCTGGCATGAACATTGACATGTGATGTTGGGGGCCCGGAGTCCGGTAGGGAGTCAGAAATACTGAATCTCTCAGTGGTGGTTTTGGTGTCTGGGCAGGGCCAGCCTGTTAAAATGTAGTTATTTGTGTTTAAAAAGTGGTGCACCAAGCATGATATGCGCATAAGTCCTATTAACTTAGACCTGAATGTTAAAAGAAATGTTTCAACAGGCAACATCTTTTGTAATCTGGCATGTTTGTTTAACATGTATGTAGACCTGGCAACTTGTTCAGGGAAGCTATGTTTATGGCTTTCTTTTATATCTTTATATCTGTGTTAAGGCATAAAAGCATTTAACTGATTCACTATGTGATGTCTAATATTAGACTTGCTGGTCACTAATTTTGTTGTAATGTCTAGTATTGGATTCTGGTTAATTTTGTTGGTATTTCCCAGTACATTTCAATATATTTATCAAAATGTATAGTTAGGATTCTGGTGACCGCGTGTTTCTTGATGTCCCTTTTCTTCTTGTCCCCTGGATTTTGTCCTCCAATATTTTCAATAGTAGCCTCTGTGTCTCATTTTATAACAAAGCAAATAGTCTGGAAGCATGCTTGCCTGTCAACATAATGGTCATGTGTTCAAGTCCCAATCAAGGTGGATTAGAAAAAAAAAAACCTGATCTGAGCTCTCAGGTCAACACAGTCTACAGCGGATATCAGGACATGTCCTGGGAAGTAAAGACAGCCACCATTGGGTTCCAACTGACTATAAAAATTATATGGCTAGCCCCATATATATCCAATATATGTTTTTAAAAAAGTCCTTTAATTTATGTGATCCTAGATCTTATATAGCCGGCTTCATGGCTTAGAGGTTATGACTTTTCTCCGTAATCTCGTATACTCTCGTCGGTGACGTGATGATGGTGAGAATCAGCAGTGGTTCGAATCGCATCGGTAACTTACAGGGTATGTGAGCCGGCCGCTCAGAAAGCAATGGCAAACTACTGAGCGTAATCTTGCCAAGAAATCAACATACAGCTGAAAGATGCTGGTGTTGACAGCGATGTCCTGTAAAAGATATGGAAAAAAAAAAAAAAAAATCTTATATTTCAACCACCAACACCAAACAAGCATCCTTTGTAATGGCCAGGTCCAGAGTGCACTTGCTCAATGGTCTTCATTCTATGCTAGTACTTATGTTTCTCCAGCACGAGAGGTACATCGGGAAAACGAGGTGCCTCGTCAACCAACACAGAACTGGCACTATTAGCCACCAAACGCTGATGCATATGCTGGGGGGAGGATCTAAGCACCTATGGACCTGTCCGGAGTGCAACGAAGATACCCCAATTGACAACTGATAACTTATGCTTTGGGATTAGTTTGGCAGTTAGATTACTTATATTTAACTAGGGATTTATCTTCATGCCAAACACATTGGCTGTGTCATTGATTCTGGTCACCAATGTGTGTATGGGATTAAAAAGTATTAAGAAGAGCCTATGGCAACAACACTAGAAAACAAGTTAGTAAAATTGTTGAGAACATGCATCTGCATCTTTCCTATGGCAACACATGGATGTGAATCATTGACCTTTTCATAAACACCAAGAAGAAAATTAGCGCTTCTGGGATCAATTGTTACTGAACAATTGTTAGAATATCGTGCAAGAAGAAGAAAAATAATGAAATTCTACAAGATCTTAACATCAAAGAAACCTGGCTATTATACACCATATTATCTTGGAAACAATAGTGACAGAAGAAACCTGGCTATTATACACCATATTATCTTGGAAACAATAGTGACAGAAGAAACCTCTGTTGCAGAGACAGGGTCTCTAATAAAGTTATCTCTTTGTTTTTCTATTCACAAACTTGCGTTGTCTTAGTGGTCACTTAGATATCATTTTGAAAATTCTCCAAAGAGGGGAAGGCTGTCGTTTGGGAACCAGAACCGTGGACAATTCTTAGTGAGGGACAGAATACCAACCTACGGAACCTGATAACATAACAACAGACTCTGTGGATCCCAGTCTAGTGTTGTTACAAGCTATAGATGATGTTTAACATGTGTAGAATTTCTTTATATCATCATATGCCATGCCGATAAGCATGGGCGGTCATGTTTCACCATCTCACACAATCACCAGAGTCGTGGATCAGCTCTGTATTCTTGTCATGATCATACCACGTGGCTAAGCCATCCAGGTATTTACTTTTCTGCCTTCCCCTTGTTCTTTTCCTCTCAATCTTGCCAGTTGTCACCAAGTTCTCCAATTTATTTCTTCTTATAACGTGTCCAAACAATTGTGACTGTCTGTGTATAATTTCTCTAATCAGTTTTACGGTTTTCATTTGCTTCTTGTAGGACTTGGTCATTGGTTTTTCTATCTGTCCATGGTATTCTTTGCATTTTCACCTCTTTATTTAAGGTGTCTGATTATCTGGAATAATACAATTTCTTGAGACTATCCAAAACCTGCAAGATGAACTCATTAGGTGATATAAAGATGGAAGAAGACCACATGTAAAAATGTTACCACTATGTTTATGGAGTCATGATTTCATATGGTTAGTGCATTTATTTATCAACCAATGATCAATCGTTTGATACGGTGTGGTAGCAGGGCTGAAGTTTCCTCCAGACCAACATCACACATGTGTTTGATGTCCCAGCCTGATAAAATTGGTAACAGTGACGGTTGGTTTTTTTTTTTTTTTTTTTTTTAGGGGGGGGGGGGGGGGGGGGGGGGGTGGAGGGGGGATAAAAGATAATAATATATGTTATACACACACACACACATATATATATATATATATATATATATATATATATATATATATATATATATATATATATATATATATATATATATATATTATAATAATAATAAAATAGAACTTGGCATGTTTCAAGTGCAGTGGCTGGCACTGCTGGACAAGATGCCAGCTGCTAGTATATCATGGATTTTCTGTTAGGGCATACAGGTGTGTGGGGCAATGAACAGGTGGATAGGCTGGCTGCTGCTCACCCTCTGGGTGAAGAGTTACTTTACAATAAGAGAGATGTGGTGAAAGCTCTCTGGGACTAGGTGTAATAAGATACTTTACAATAAGAGAGATGTGGTGAAAGCTCTCTGGGACCAGGTGGAATAAGCTACTTTATGATAAGGGAGATGTGGTGAAAGCTCTCTGGGACCGGTTGGAATAACCTACTTTACAATAAGAGAGATGTGGTGAAAGCTCTCTGGGACCGGGTGGAATAAGCTACTTTACAATAAGAGAGATGTGGTGAAAGCTCTCTGGGACCAGGTGGAATAACCTACTTTACAATAAGAGAGATGTGGTGAAAGCTCTCTGGGACCGGGTGGAAAAAGCTACTTTATGATAAGGGAGATGTGGCGAAAGCTCTCTGGGACCAGGTGGAATAAGCTACTTTATGATAAGGGAGATGTGGTGAAAGCTCTCTGGGACCGGTTGGAATAACCTACTTTACAATAAGAGAGATGTGGTGAAAGCTCTCTGGGACCAGGTGGAATAAGATACTTTATGATAAGGGAGATGTGGTGAAAGCTCTCTGGGACCAGGTGGAATAAGCTACTTTACAATAAGAGAGATGTGGTGAAAGCTCTCTGGGACCAGATGGAATAAGCTACTTTACAATAAGAGAGATGTGGTGAAAGCTCTTTGGGACCGGGTGGAATAAGCTACTTTATGATAAGGGAGATGTGGTGAAAGCTCTCTGTGACCAGGTGGAATAAGCTACTTTATAATAAGAGAGATGTGGTGAAAGCTCCCTGGGACCAGGTGGAATAAGCTACTTTATGATAAGGGAGATGTGAAAGCTCTCTAGGACAAGGTGGAATAAGCTACTTTATAATAAGGGAGATGTGGTGAAAGTTCTCTGGGACCAGGTGTAATAAGCTACTTTACAATAAGGGAGATGTGAAAGCTCTCTGGGACCAGGTGGAATAAGCTACTTTACAATAAAGAAGATGTGAAGGCTCTCTGCGACCAACTGGGGAGTGCAATTGAACAGAGTATCCGTATCTGGAGAGACTGGTTCATAAGAGAGAGTAAATTTCAACACATAGAGTAGAAGCCAGGTGGACTTTAAACCCAACTACTACTATTGGAACTATCAGCATGGGAACTCTTCAGTGGCTCTTAAGAAAGGGAATGGAGCATGTGTGGGAATGTCCCAACAGCGGTGATGTTGATTCTCTAACCAAGTACCAACCATCACAAAAAAACAATGGCAATAGTGTGACTTATAGGGAACATGAAACAGTGATAGCTATCGATGTATTGTCACACACACACAAATAATGTAAATACAAATAAAACCTTACTTACATTATCTACATGGTTCTGTGGTTTTATAAAAATTGCAGAATTATCCCCAACTTCATGAGAGAGAACTCTTTCAACAACAGCAGGCATCAATATATGAGTAGAGGACATCTTCTGTTGCCTTTCCCCACCAATGCTTTCAGAGCTACCACTCCTGGTGGTTCTTGGTTTCCGCTGGTGCAAATGGCCAAGCTCTTGACCATCAGATTTCCATTGCTCTTCTGGAGCTGGCACTGGTGATCGAAGTGGCTGTGACAAGTAAATAGGATGGTCCGACAGAGAAGTATCTGAGTCTACACTTAAGCGTTGCAGCCTCAGCCCAACCCTGCCAGCGTCAGATGTCACATGCTGAATAGGACTCCCTGGAAATCTCTCCACAGAGCTACATCGTGGACTAAACTTGCCATCCCCTTCATATTCAATTGTAACATTCAAAAGGCTGCAATCAGTTCCAATTGATGAATCCATTGTAGAGACACCTTTCTTCATGATTAGTGCTGGGGGATCAACATTTCCTGCTGCTGGTGATGAATGCCTGGTCGAACCAGGAGATGGAGTAGAAATGAAGAATTTAATAACATTCTCTTTGGAAAGAGCTTCAGAATCTTCATCTAAATTGTTCCAGAGAGGGCTGCCATTGACAGAAGACAGATTCCCTAATGCTGGCACTCGATGAATTGGAAGGTTTGAGCCTATATAATCCTCTCTATCAGAGTAAGATTCACTTTCAGATGATATAACTCTAGGTGCTCTTCTACTGCTTACAAATGAAGAATATTCTTCCAATTTGATCTCATCTTGTGCAGCTGCAACTTTAGAGGCAGCCTGACTGCTGGCAACAATGTCTTTCAAAGCTAATATATTAACTTCATCAGTCAAACCCGTGTGTCCCGAACAGGTCAAATATGACTTACATTCCCTCAGTAATGCAACTTTTGGATGTTGTAGCAGATTATTTACATTGACTTTTATACAAGGGCTAGCTGGGAAGTTTAATCTCTGGCCCAATGACGAACAAACTGACTGAGTTACTTCTTCATGCTTGCATTGCTTATGTTCACATTGTTCTGGTAGTGCTCTCAGTTTACTGGGTGAATTGAGATCTCTATTATCACCTTGAAAGTCCGGATCACCCAGGCTGTGAGTATACATATTTTTGTCAAAACAGATCTGTTTCCTGGGTCTGTTCACTTCACATTCTTGCATCTTCATTCTGCAAAGATCAGGGGTCAAACCAGTATGTGCAGGCAATTCAAGATCAGCATCCTTTAAACTATTATCTGTGTTTTCATCAAAATTTTCAAACGGCCTCTTTCTGGGATGTTTTCTGTAGCTTTTCGCGGGTTTAGATCCACAGTCTTCCGATTGAGGGTCGAGACTGTAGTCCAGTGATTTACTTTTGTTTTTGAAGATGTTTCTGCTGGCTGTAGAACCAGAATTTCTGCGTGATGGAAGACATCTGTCAAATGTGTCAGAAAGAACCCGTCTTAGTCCAGGCTTGCTTAATTTCCTCACGAATGGTCCACTTCCGGGTGGAAGGTCATTCTGGTTTTTTATCAATCTCTCAGACTTCTTGCTAGGAACAACATTAAAGCTGGGTACTTGTACACTTGTGTTATCCTCAGGTGGTACAGCCTTCAAAACCATTCGACCCAAACCAGACAACTGACTCATGTCCTTCAACTCTGGACCAGTGTCCAGACTCATGTGAGTAACACCAAAATCCAAAGAAAGGCGAGTGCTGTTCAAAACCTTATCATCGTGATGCTGAAAATGAGCTGAGAAATCACTAGAAGCATCCAAATCTGCAGAGCATGCTACAGATAGCAGTCTTGACTTGTTGTAACTGTGGATCATGCCCAGTGATTCATCAAGTGCCGTAACAACACCTCTGGCCACTTCTATTGATGTATTAGAAAATGCCTGTGAGTCATGCTCCAGCATTGCACTGATGCTGCCCTCTTTCTCAGAGGAATGGGCAGTGTTCACATTGGAAGAAACAGTCAATGCATGCTTTGGAAATTGTGCAAACATGGATTCAGTGTTAATCACTGCTGGTTCCCTATACGACAGATTGTCTGCCAACTTAGCTATGCCTTGTGGATCTCTACAAATCTGAAGACACTGTACATGCTCATCACCGACTTTACTGTTTACCTGAATAGATGAACAAAAACTGCCACCATTGAAATTTTCAGAGTAAGAGCCGTCCCTCATGGATCGAAGATGTTTAGCTGCGTAGCTGCTCCAGACAGAATTATCTGTACGGTGCAACATGGGTGTATCATCATCTTCGTGTATGCGAAAAATTGGCAATATGTGACTGTCACATGTTAATGGCTCTTGCAGTTTCTTGGCACGACAGTTTTCATTACCACATTCTACACTCATGTGTGGCTTGTTGTCAGTTTCTCCGCAGTGGCTTAACACAGATTCATATGTCATGCTGGCAGCTGAGTCACATCTGCAGTTATTAACTGACATATCCATTGTTGACCCATCAGCTTCTTGTGGTTTAAGCAGGTGCTGCTCATCGATGTAAGCACTGTCAGACAGAACTGATAAGTCCTCTCTCTTTTTTGCTCCTGTTTATGTAGACAATTGACATATGAAAAATGTGCATGGCAGTTAAATGAAATATACTTTATTAATAATTACTGCAACAGATTTAATTTTTCAATATGTAATTTTCTTTGAGAGAAGGGAGAAATGGAATAACATTATGTAAAAGTAACAGACAGTGGATTTGTAATGACATTCTTTGAAAGCAACAGAGGGTGGATTTGTAATGACATTCTTTGAAAGTAACAAAAGATTGATTTGTAATGACATTCTTTGAAAGTAACAGAAGATGGATTTGTAATGACATTCTTTGAAAGTAACAGGTAGATTTGTAATTACATTCAATTCTTTGGAAGTAACAGAAGGAAGATTTGTAATGATATTCTGTGAAAGTAACAGAAGGTAGATTTGTAATGACATGCTGTGGAAGTAACAAGGTGATTTGTAATGATATTATGTGGAAGTAACAGAAAATGGATCTGTAATGACATGCTGTAAAAGTAACAGAAGGTGGATTTGGAATGGCAAGCTGTGGAAGTAACAGAGGGTGGATTTGGAATGGCAAGCTGTGGAAGTAACAGAGGGTGGATTTGGAATGGCAAGCTGTGGAAGCAACAGAGGGTGGATTTGTAATGGCAAGCTGTGGAAGTAACAGATGGTGAAGTTGTGATAACATTATGTGGAAGTAACAGAAGGTGAAATTGTAATATCATTATGTGGGAGTAACAGAAGGTGAAATTGTGATAACATTATGTGGAAGTAACAGAAGGTGAAATTGTAATATCACTATGTGGGAGTAACAGAAGGTGAAATTGTAATATCACTATGTGGGAGTAACAGAAGGTGAAATTGTAATATCACTATGTGGGAGTAACAGAAGGTGAAATTGTAATATCACTATGTGGGAGTAACAGAAGGTGAAATTGTAATATCACTATGTGGGAGTAACAGAAGGTGAAATTTAATAACATTATTTGGAAGTAACAGAAAGTGAAGTTGTGATAAAATTCTGTGGGAGTAACAGAAGGTAGCATTGTAATGACATGCTTTGGACGTAACAGAAGGTGGATTTGTAAATAACATTATGTGGGAGTAACAGAAGGTGAAATTTAATAACATTATTTGGAAGTAACAGAAAGTGAAGTTGTGATAAAATTCTGTGGGAGTAACAGAAGGTAGCATTGTAATGACATGCTTTGGACGTAACAGAAGGTGGATTTGTAAATAACATTGTGTGGGAGTAACAGAAGGTATGAACACCAGTTCTACAAGAAGATTAAAACAAATCTCTCCAATATGTGGGCAAACAATGCAATATATATACGGACACTAATAGAAAGGTCAATAGAGAACCAGAAAGACATATATTTGTGCTTCATAGATTATACTAAGGCTTTTGATAAAGTAAAACATGATGAACTGATGAAAATGTTGGAAGATATCAACATTGATGGGAAAGATTTAAGAATAATAAAGAATATTTACTGGAACCAAGTAGCAGCAATTAAAACGGGAAATAAAGAGGGTAGTTACGAACAGATAAAGCTAGGAGTGCAACAGAGGGGTGACTTGTCACCAGATCTCTTCTCCCTATATAGCGAAGTAATAATGAGAGAGATCAAAGAGATGCCAGGAATACTAGTTGGAGGTTATAATATAAATAATATGCGCTATGCAGATGACACAGTATTTGTGGCGGATAAATCAACAGACCTAAACAATTGTTGGACACTGTAGTAACAAAGAGTGCAAGGAAAGGACTCTCCCTGAATATCAATAAAACAGTAACAATGGTGATATCAGAGAAAATGGTGGCACCAAAATGTGACATAGAAATAGAAGGGAAAATTCTCAACCAAGTTGATAATTTTAGATACCTGGGGGGAATTTATAACATCAGATGGAAGATGTACAACAGAGATTAAGAGCAAATTAGGGCAAGCAAAAGCCGCATTTCAGAAAATGAAGAGTATCTTGTGCAATAAGTCACTATCACTGAATGTAAGAAAGAGAGTACTGAAATGCTATGTAGAACCAGTTTTGCTGTATGGCAGTGAATCTTGGAATGTAAATGAACAAAGTAAGAAGAAATTAGAAGCAACAGAGATGTGGTTCCTGAGACGAATGTTGCGAATTCCTTGGACTGCCAGAGTAACTAACAACGACTGCCTGAAACAGGCTAATGAAACTAGAACACTATATACAACAATAAGAAAGAGACAAACATCTTTCTTCGGTCACGTGATGAGAAGAGAGGCATTGGAGAACATCGTAACAACTGGAAAGACCGAGGGGAAAAGAGGCAGGGGCAGACCAAGAGAAATGATGCTGGATGGATTGACATGGTGGCATGGAGGAATATCAGCAGCAGAGTTGATCCTGAAAACCAAAGACCGAGATCTGTGGAGAGCCATAAACACCTACGCCAGCTGGCAGGGCACTTGATGATGATGATGTGGACATAAAGAATAATGGTATATGAAAATGGTGCACTGCTTCGACATGTATCCTTGCAAGGGATGAAATGTGAATGTTACTATTTATGTGACATTAGTGACATCAGATTGAAACATAAAACTAGGCACTACATTTTAGTTTTGCCGAATTTTACCGGAGATTTTTTTGCGTTAATTTTCAGTTTCTTGTTTTTGTGTCTCCGATTTAAGGATATATAGAGTACTCGTGACGTTAAATTCCCTGATTATTTCAAGATCGCATTAAAACAGACACCAATTACCGAGTATTGTAGTTCCTTCCATTGTCTACGAATGTATAAATCTTTGCTTCTCAAATTTTTCTTCATAAAAAAGTCGCTTAAAAGTCGACAGGGTCGACTTCATTGCACCGCATTTTATCACATATGGCTCAGTCTCTTTCCGCAGTGTGGAAAGCGTTGCACCAAGCACGAACTCCGTAGCTCTAGCGACGACCCACATGAGTCTCCAAAAAATTTAACTTGTGAACCGGACACTGCCCGAAATCAAACCCACAACCTTCGGAGCCTGAGTCAAGCGGCTTGACCACTTCACCACGGAGACTCCCGAAGATTTTTCTTCATACAGAGATAAAGAAATTGTCTTTATAAGACGTAAGTTGACTCGTAAATTTTGTTTTATATAGACGTCATGAATTGATCTAGTATGAATAATTCAACTGAGCATCAATTTTTACACGTACAATGTAATTTTTGACTATTTAAGTCGGTTACATCCCAAACTTAAATCATTAAGATTGCATGCTATGATGCCATAATTTCCATGACAGGAAAATAGCGATTTCCCATGTCATAATCCAGCGATGATCATCTAATATTCTTATGGATTATTCAGAGCGACTGAAATGATAATGAATGCATGATTGCATTCAACACCCATTTTAGTATTTATGTGTAAATTGTCATCACTCTACAAGTTCGGTTACATTTATTTTTGGGCAACTATGTAAGGCGAATTCTCTGGTCAAAATTGATCTCCGCTTCATGGCCTCATGTTGACAACCGTGCGAGCTGTCACGTCCCAGTCTGATGTCATCATAGCATGACGTGGAGATGAATATATCTGTGTGTGCCTGTGTATATATATATATATATATATAAAAACTGGCAGTAGTTATCCGCCCTTGAGTAACACAGCGGCAGTAGTAATATCCCCTGGCGACAGTGTAACCACCAGTTGTGTGAGTGTGTAGGTAGGGTCACAAAAAGTGAAAGGGTCAAAATCGTTTTGTTCTATATATCTATATTAAATGATAAACTGACACACAAACATTTATATCTCCCCTTAGAATTGACCTACAGACTTGAATAAGGTACCGTTGGATTTGTTTTTTATTTTTATTTTCAAGAGCTATCCAACTATGCAGGTTATATAATTAAAAAGCAATTTAGAAAAAGTTACTTAAGTGGCTACATAAAACATTCAATTGCCATATCATGAGAAACAAAAAATTGGAAGATTTTTAACAACTAGTAAGATTAATTAAACAAAAATAAAAGAAGACAGCCAGAGAACATTCAAGACAGTCTTGAATCACTGCATGAAGGATAGCAGCACATGAGCTGATATATGCTGCTATGAAACAGGTGCCATAGAGAAGCCTGATTATCCACATTAACTGACAAGGTATTTGATGATGATGATGATGATGATGATGATGATGATGATGATGATGATGATGATGATGATGATGATGATGATGACTAATTGGACAGAAACATTATTTGTAGTTATCTCTCTCATTATTTCACTGTTAAAAAAAAGTTAGTTGAATATCCTTTACAGGACGCTGCAGTCAACACCAGCATTTTTTGCTGTTGTAATCTCTTGGCATGTTTACATTCAGTAGTTTGTTATAGCTTTCTGAACGATCAGCACACATACCATTGTGTGAAAACCAATGCAAGGTGGTTTGCTGCCAAATCGTGTGCAGCTGTGTTTCAAACGTGGGTATGTGGGGGTCACGAACTGCGTCCGTAATCCCTTCGCCATGGAGCAGGCCATTATTTCAATGCAGAGAAAAAAAGGATCTGATGACAAAACATTGCTGTCTTACTCTGTACTTTGTAACTGCCCACTTTATTTTCCATTTCAACTGTAGCCATTTATTTCCAGTATATATATATATATATATATATATATTTTTTTTTTATTATTCTAAAATCTTACAGAGAAAACAGCTATGATATTAAATTAAATGTGTACCAAGACACACAGAATTACCATACAGAAAAGTTATACACAAGTATCCTATTTACCAGTAAATCAGAATGGTATTAATGCCAGGTTTTACCTATAAAATTAATGGATTGAATATTTTCACAATTTAAAACAATGGGCATCATAAACCACAGTTAGGAGTTAGGTTTAATATAACAACTCACTAGACAAGAGTGCCGACTGCAGCATGCTGCATGCCTTTCTGGACTGGGAGTCACTAGCAGATGAATGCCTCCAGCTGAGAGAATCCTGTAAGGTCGGAGTCAGGCTCTTTACTGGCGGGGTGGATAAAACATTGTTGTGTAGCCGACGTGTCTGTAGAGATAAGGCATGAGTGGTTTAGTTCATGCAGCATATAACAATGTAGTTAATGATCAGTAAATAACAATTTGGCTTGCAGTTAATCTTCTACTGATAGTCACTTAACTGAACATTAAATAGGCACAGATTGAAAAGATGCTGGCATTGGGTAGGGGAAACATTGAGAAGACACAAGAACAGCATAACTAGAAAGTGCCGTGTCTGGAACCTACATGGGAAATGACATACAGGAAGACTTGCAAACACATGGAGAAGAGAATTAGAGACAGAGATTAATAATATGGGAGGACATGGATAGAGGTGCATGAAATAGCAAAGTATAGGACGGCTTGGGGTGAGATGGTTGAGGGCTAAGTCCTAATGGGGGAATACAAGATGAATGAAGGAAGGAATCATCATCATCATGTGCCATGGGCGGTCATGTTTTGCCATCTCACTCGATCACCAGAGTTGTGGATCAGCTCAGTGTTGTCTCGACCATACAACGTGGCCAAGCCATCCAGGTTTTCACTTCTCTGCCCTCACCTTGTTCTCTTCCTCTCGTTCTTGCCAGTTGTCATTAAGTTCTCTAATTTATTTCTTCTCATAACTCATCTCATCATGTTCCTCTTGTACCTTGCGGTGTCGAGGTGAAGTATAAACTTCGTGAGAGTGCCCGGTTATGGGCTTCGTATATCGACATTCCCATGGATTCTGTTATTCCCTCCGTCCAACGTTTACGTGGTCGGCCTCTTCCTCTGTTTCCATCTGGTCTGTACATCATTGCTTGTTGTGGCATGCTGTTGACTGGTAACCTACTTGCATGGCCAAACCATTTGACTTGCTGCTTTCTAATAAAATCTAGAGCAGCTTTAACCCCCACTTTAGTCCTGATTTCTTCATTTCTGATCTTATCTCTTCTTGATACGTTGAGTATTCTTCTCAGGAACCTCATTTCTGTTGTTGTGATTTTTCTTTTCTCTTTTTCTGTCATTGTCCAGGTTTGGCATTGGTAGCACAGAGTTGGTAGGAAGATTGTGTTGTAAAGTGCTTTCTTAGTAGTTATTGATACATGTTTGTTCTTTAGTATTGGTGCCATTTGTCCAATGAGTTGATTTGCCTTATTGCACCTATTTTCGATCTCGTCTTCTGATCTGCCATTTGATATTATACTTCCTAGGTACTTGAAGCTCTTTACTTGTTTCAAGGGATGTTCGTTTAGGTGAATTGTTGCTGTTTGTTCTTTTTTAGTTATAGTCATTACCTCTGTTTTGCTTGTGCTAATTTTCATGTTATGTTCCCTACACATTTCGTTTAGACTATTCATGCGGTCTTGTAATTCAGCTTCTGATTTTGCTATTAGTGCTTGGTCGTCCGCAAACAGGAGTTCTCTAATGGTTAGATTTGCAGATGGTTCTTCTTCTGTGTTCTCGTCATGAGGTATTCTTGCTGTCTCTGCTTGGCTGGTTTCTTTACATATGTTGTCTATATATGTTATGAACAAGAGAGGGGACAGGACACAACCTTGTCGTACTCCAGATCTTATGGTGAAGGGTTCTGAGTGTCCTCCAGTTGCTCTCACTATGCATTCACTGTTGTTGTATAAACTTCTACATAGATTTGTTAGATGTGTACTCACTCCATATTGTTTAAGGATTTCCCACAGCTTGTTTCTATCTACCCTATCAAATGCCTTTTCTTGGTCGACAAAGGCTAAGTAGAGTGTTTCATTGAATTCGATTGACTTTTCTATAAGTTGTCTAAGAGCAAAAATGGCGTCTGTGCATCCTTTGTTTTTCCTAAATCCAAGCTGCGTTTCGCTTAGCTGGGGTTCTAAAGTAGTTCGTAATCTTTTTTCAAGAATTTTGCAAAATATTTTCCCAGCATGACTCAACAGTGAAATGCCTCTGTATTGTGTGCAATCTCTTTTGCTGCCTTTGTTTTTCCAAATTGGGATAATTATGGCGTTTCCCCAGTCTCGTGGTGTCTGTTGTTCTACCCAAACATGGTTGAATAGTCTATGTAGCCAGGCTGTTCCTACTTCTCTTGCTGCTTTAATTAGTTCATTTGGTATTTCATCATGTCCTGGTGATTTGTTCAATGGGGCTAATCTGATGGCTTCTATAATTTCTTCTTTTAATATGTCTGGTTCTAGTTCTTCGGTGACATCTGTGTAGGTCTCTTGAATTCCTGTGACATCTGATGGGATGTTGAGAAGTTGTTCGAAATACTGCTTCCATCTTATTAGGATCTGTTTTTGTTCACTTATTGGTTCTCCATTTTCGCTGTTAATGATTTCAGTTGGGTCAAAGGGTTCTCCTCTGGTTCGCATTGCACTTATCTTTTTGTAGAAGTTTCTGGTTGCCTCTTTGTAGTTTTTATTTAGGGTTTCTCGAGTCTCTTCCCAGTCTTTCCCACTCTTCTCATAACATGACCACAAAATTGTGACTGTCTTTCCTCTAATTTCTCTAATCAGTTTACGGTTTTAATTTGTTTCTTGTAGGACTTGGTCATTGATTTTTCTGTCTGTCCATGGTATTCTTTGCATTTTCCTCAAAAATTACATGTCCACAGCCATCAGATGTTTTTCAGCCTTTTTGCTCATTGTCCATGCTTCAGTATCTCTCTTCACTACAAGCAGATTATTTTGTTTTCCTAGTGCAGAACAAAAGAAGCATACGATGAAACAATGCTATGTGTGCATGTGGTGGCAGCTGCTAGGTTTGTATTCCCCTGAAAGACTGAATGTAACTTTTAAGTCTGGTGTGTTGACATTCAAGTCATCTGAGACCTGACATGGGCTGGCAACTATCAGAGTGAGGTAGGTGCAGACTGTTTTAACAGACTTTTAACATAACAGGGGTACATGACCCAGGGGTTACTATGTCTGCTTCACATATTGTGCAACATTTGAGTTTTACCCTTCAGTACGGCTCAGGGTTTTTGTCTATTGGACGTGAAATAAAAATTCCAGCTCCATCAGACTGTTTGCTTGTACCAAATCTTATAGAAATACAAGCAAAGGGCATAATTTTGGCAGTGGCCAAACTGGCACCACAGGCCACACTGGCATGTGATAACTAGCTTAGTTTGAAACATAGGGTGTTCTATTTCCAAAGAGTTTACAAGTTCAAGCAGTATTAATTAAAATGGTAGCTACATTGAAAAGGAATAAACATCTATAATTTCATTTCTCTATGACATTATTGTCATAGTAAAGACTCATGGCCAGCCCCACATACACCAGATGGCAGCTGCTTGGACAAGAGACCTTTATATTATTCAGCCTGGAAAACACTCCAAGTGGTCACCAGCAATGGCACACATGAAGTCATGAAAACTATTCTTTATTTAATGCAAAAATTTTCATTGATTACTTGATGTATTTCCATGTGTGCATTATTTCTGCAAGATGGTACAGCTGATTTCTTCTCCTGTGTATTTCCCAATGCAGCATAAATTCTCAAACAATTTATGCCAAACCCTTTGTAGGCTTGTTCGTGATTAGATGGATTTTATATATAGGCTGAAAAACATCTAATGGCAGTGTAAATGTGGTTTCTGAAGAAAATGCAAAGAATACCATGGACAGACAGAAACACAAATGACCAAGTACTACAAGAAAGAAATGAAAATCGTACACTGATTAGAGAAACTAAACTTAGACAGTCAAAATTTGTTGGTCACATAATGAGAAGAAATAAATTGGAGAACTTGGTGACAACTGGCAAGATCGAGGGGAAGAGGACAAGGGGAAGTCAGAGAAGTAAACACCTGGATGGCTTGGCACGTGACATGGTCGAGACAAGAACACTGAGCTGACCAATGACTCTGGTGATCGGGTGAGAATGGTGAAACATGACTGCCCATGCTTATCGACATGGCACATGATGATGCTGATTTTCTATGGAATGAGAAAGCCAGTCTCACACCAACCCTCCTTAAGTCTCTTATGACATGCATGGTAGGTTACAGTGTTACTATTCTTTGCTTCCCTTATGGTGTTTGTCCATCAAGAATGATGATGACCATTCATTTCATCCAGTGGGGTTGAAAGTGTGGAGCCGTGAGTTCTAAGATGGCTGGTAAGGACATTTTGGCTTTAAATGTTCTGTGACAATGTGGGCAAAGAATGCTTGACGATCCAGGAATATGATCTCTTGCTGTGGTTTTTTTTTGGGTCCAGTCTTTTTTTTCCCCACAGCTCTTGCAGTCATGTTTGCTTTGCAAGTGACTACACCCTTACGTGATGATGCATGGCATGAATTTAAGTCTTTAGCAGCAGTCTCCCATGTCGCAATGAATTCCAAAAGCTTTGAATGAAATCTTTAGAGTGTCTTTAAAGTGTTTCCTCTGGCTGCCTTGGGAGCGTTTACAATGCAGCTTGCTGTAAACAATTTATTTTCACTTATGGGTCCAGGTAAAACACAGGTGGCTTCTGACTCTTTCATTATATCTTCTCATCACATTTCTGTCAGTTGTTGTTTATGCAGTCACTGAGAACTGTATTGCAGAACATGCAAATGGTACTCTCTCTCTCTCTTTTTTTGCATGTAGTGTTTTCAATCTTGCATTCTAACTTTCAAATATTGTATCTTAATTTCAACATCTCCCTTAACATTTTCTGTCATAAGCAAAGTATCAAGTGTGCTTGGTTATTTTTCATGTGCACCAATCAGTGTGTCATGTGTGAATGCACATCTTACAGTTAGGTATACAGTCGGCAAGTGGTACTCTTTCTCTTCTCAAATAGTTTTCAGTCTTGCATTCTGATATCCAAAACTTTTTATCTTCAGCTTCATTTCTATTAACTCTCATGTGCAATTGGCTATTCTCGATGTGTGCCAATCAGTGTGTCATGTGTGATTGTACATCTTGCGTTTAATTAGAATATTTTAAAGAAAGCTGACAATGAAATTTTTTGTTTCAATGTGTGTATTAGTTGACCACTGTGAATGCAATAAAGGTAGTCTCATAGCAGATAATGCCATTGGGGTGTTCGGCCTTCACATATCCTGTGCCACAGCATATGGTGGGGTAGCCAGTACCTTTCCTTTGCACCTTTCCTTCCCTAAAAATTTGGAAGAGTGCCTGGTACCCATTTTTATGAGGTTGGGATCTACCATTAGAGCATATTGGTTGGAAAAAAATAATCCTATATATAATAAGATTGAATCCTGACCACTGTCTTAGAAGACAAGCACACTAACCTCTATGCCGCTATGGCATTATATCTTCCATTGGACAGCTGCAGTGACCTTAAGGGGATGAATGGAATTTTAAAACCTGTCCCTTCCATAAGCACTTAGTCCTTTCACCACTTCAATATCTGTAAAAGGTACTACAAAAAAAGTGGCTACACAAAACAGGGTTAATTATTTTCTAGAAAAAGATCACATACCTGAAGTATTTGTTTACTGTCAGCAGGGGTTACCATGTGTCTTCCAAATGACTGTTTGCAGGAAGGAGTTTGAGGTTCAGGAGGGATATGGAGACTGGGATCAGATGTAGGTGTGACCTCTGCAACATCCGGGAGGACATCAGTGCGGGTATGCTGTTTCTTGCGGTGTGAAGCCTCCACAGTCTAAAATGAAAGCATATTCAGCCAGTGTCAAAAGAACAAGTTTCACTCATGCACTACATAATTTGTTTTCATAACAGTATCCTTACCAGAGTTGACGTGTGCCAGGAGAGTTTTATCTCAAATGATAGTTTGCTTGCCCAAGCAGTCATCATGAAGTACACCTCCCCCCCCCCCCCCAAGTCTAGTAACAGGAACCTGCTGTGTGTATGTGAAATATTAAGATTATCAAATTTTTATAAGCCTGGTTGTGCAAAGCTTTTCCCCGTGTAGAAAGCGAGAGGGCTTGCATCAAAGCCTTGTTCGACTGCACGCCATTGTGTGTGAAATATCCCGACGTTTACTCCAACGCTGTCTGCTGTAGTGTACAGGCTAGGATTATTATTTTCTTTTTATAAACCCTGAGCATTACTGGGGATTGAACACATGCTCCACAATGTACTGACCCTTTGCCACATGATCATTTGTAATCGCTTAAAACAGTGAATTCGCAGAAAAGCAATAGCAATAGCACATAATTAGGGATATGAAACTTTAAAACAGCACAGAAGCTTCAGATAAGCTAGCGCCTTCCACACACACACAAACCAACAATGTAAACACAGAATAATTGGAACATCAAGATCAGTCAAATCTGCAGAATGATCGTCTCTGCTTCCTGTCGTGTGCCTATGGTATTTGAACCATAGCATACTAATGTGAAATACACTTCTGTAAAACATGGATTACTTGAATTTCATACACTACTATGCTTTCAACAATTCTGAAAAGTCTGAAGTAATGTCAAAATAAAGCGAACCGTTACCAAGTTTTAATAGCTTAGTGAGAAAGTAGAACGCAAACCATTCTAGGCAAGGTGGTGGAGAAGAGCGAGTTAGAGGGATTATCATTAAACATCAACAAAACTATATGCATGGTAGCTTCCAAGAAAGCTCAAATTCTAACATCCAATATACACAGAAGAGGCGTAAAACCCAAACCAATCAAATATCTAAGCTACACGGCGACAGTCAATGGAAGATGTGATATATAGATAAAGAAAAGAGTTGCTGTATCTAGGGACTCATATACTAGAATAACATCGCAGAATACAAACATTACAAACAATAAAATCTACTTATTGAAAAAACCTGAACAACCAGCATGTACACCTTATAACATTTGCTGAGAGAGGAGCAGCATCTATGGGTTTGCACGGTGTGCAATGATGGTGATTCCTGGAACCAAAATGGAGGAGGAGGAAGGAGAGAGAGGGAGTGAGAGAGGGGGAGGAGGGAGAGAGAGAAATGTAGAATAAGTAAACCAGACTTATGTGGGTAAATACTAGACAAATGTAGTAAAGGAAGACAGTAAAGGATGTATGAAGAAAGCTTAAACAGGACAACAAATAAAATAAGCAGGTCTCGGTCTCCTTCTCAGGTTTAAGAATCAGAATCATTGCACTCCGGACATACCCACAGTTACGCCATTTCCACTCAGCAAATTTTATCAGATGTAGATGCTGATCATTCCAGTAACACGCTAGTTGTAAATATGTTGGATTCGTTCCCTCATACTTCTCTCCTTGTTGAAGCCACACTTAAATCCAACTCAAGAATAAATGCTTTATTTATTACTGTGCCTTCAATGAGCGGTGGTTCAGTCTTCAAACTATCTCCCATATCCACCGTGAAATGTTCCAACTACAGACACTCTTGAAACCAACAGATCTGTCTGCTTGTTGTCTCACATCCCAGCACGACCCAGGCAGTATATCCTTCTTATGATTGCTCTGGTGGCTTGAGAATCCGCTAGTCATCCTAAATAGTGACCTCAGCCCCCCCCCCCCCCCCAATATTCATATATGATGCAGACCTAAAGACGCCATTATGTTGCTTTTCTTAGTAGCTAGTGAAAAAATCTTGTTATAATGTTTATTTGTAATGAATAGAAACTAAACATATAACACTTTGCTTTTCTTTCTTACATGTGTGTGGTTTATAAGTTACAAATAAAACTTTAACACACAAAAACTACATGACTTACAAATGCTAAAGATGACTTAAGACTCAGAATCTGTCCTGGGGTTCTTAAATTAGCATAGCCTCCGTAATAATGGTCGAATGGGGTGAAACTACCAGGCTGAGGGCTTGAACCTATTAAAAAAGTCAATACATGTCACTGTGATATCAAAAGAAGTTTTATGTAAGATGTGTATTAAAGTGCCTAGATTCTTCACTCAAAGTCTTCGCTAAATATCCAAATTTTATATAGTAGCATGGGTGGTTTGTAACATTCTACAACTCATTTTCTGACTTCCATGTACACGGATAAGTTACACACTATGTGCTGATGGACTGCTGTCTTTGCTTGAATGTTCTGCACTCTTCAACTAAATTACTTCAGAAAAACTAAACAGTGAAATTGAATATGTTTGCAGTAGAAAACTCATGAATTTAAGACAAAATTATTGTGCATGTAGTTTTATTTAACTATAAAGTTTAACGATGGAACAAAAGATATAGCATTCTGGTTCAGAAAGTGGCAAAGTGCAAACTGAAAAACCAAGACGTGGTAAGACGTACAGCAAGAGTTAATACGAGGCAAATAAATTAGTATTAAGACCATAAAATCACAGGTTTCAGCATGACATGTAGCCACAACACAAATATATGTACTATAACATGAAGCCACAACACAAATGTACATATTATGACATGTAGCCACAACACAAATATACATACTATGATATGTAGCCATAACACAAATATACATACCATCACATGTAGCCACAACACAAATATACATATGATGACATGTGGCCACAACACAAATGTACATATTATGACATGTAGCCACAACACAAATATACATACCATGACATGTAGCCACAACACAAATATACATATGATGACATGTGGCCACAACACAAATGTACATATTATGACATGTAGCCACAACACAAATATACATACCATGACATGTAGCCACAACACAAATATACATATGATGACATGTGGCCACAACACAAATGTACATATTATGACATGTAGCCACAACACAAATATACATACCATGACATGTAGCCACAACATAAATGTACATATTATGACATGTGGCCACAACACAAATGTACATATTATGACATGTAGCTACAACACAAATATACATATGATGACATGTGGCCACAACACAAATGTACATATTATGACATGTAGCCACAACACAAATATACATATGATGACATGTAGCCACAACACAAATATACATATGATGACATGTGGCCACAACACAAATATACATACCATGACATGTAGCCACAACACAAATGTACATATGACTTGTAGCCACAACATAAATACACATGCTATGACATGTAGCCACAACACAAATATACATATGATGACATGTGGCCACAACACAAATGAACATATTATGACATGTAGCCACAACACAAATATACATATGATGACATGTAGCCACAACACAAATATACATATGATGACATGTGGCCACAACACAAATGTACATATTATGACATGTAGCCACAACACAAATATACATACTATGACATGTAGCCACAACACAAATGTACATACTTTGATATGTAGCACAACACAAATATACAAACTATGACACAATTATACATACGGTAATCCATGGTGACTTTAGACAAACCAAAATCAGTCAGCTTGATGTGACCAGAATGTGATATGAGCATATTGTCTGGTTTCAGGTCTCTGCAAGTGGTAACAATCCAGTTCATGTAAACATTCTGTATCTGTTGGCAATCAATTAATTTTGTGTCTAGACTAAAGTGCTTACACAAGAAACTTATTTCTCTGTTATAACAAATTATCTTATTGGTGCCTCACCCCTTCCCATGAAAATGGTAAAATAATTCCATTGCAAATATAATCATTTGGGTTGTGAAGTGTTAGGCTTTCACATATTCTAGACCATGACATAATGGGGTTGGGTGGTCAATTCTTGTCCTCGCTCCTTTTCCACCCCAGATAATTCTGAAAATTATTTCGTACCCATTCTAACCATAGAATGTCAGAATTTCCCATTCAAAACCAGCACCACAGCACTTAGAGCATGCCCATTCAAATGAGCACTAGATATTTTTTAGCAGATGGACAAGGGGCAAGACAGGAACTAGTTACCCATCTTACACTGCCATGGTCAAGTACACGTGAAGGACGAACACTTCACACCCTTAGTGCAGTATCTTCTGTGGGAGTTGCCTTTACTTTAGTAGGCATTATACAAATTCATAATCCTAAACACAAATTCCTGTTTGCCTACCTGTGAACAATTCCAAGCTTATGCAAGTAAGCCAAAGCCAGAGTGACCTCAGCAGCATAAAAACATGCCATCTCCTCGGGAAAAAAGCCATACATAATCAACAAAGACTTCACGTCGCCTCCTATCATATAGTCCATTATCTGTGAAGAAAAAAGCAAAGGTATTCGTTCTGGTACCAGGAAATCTTGAATATTACACAGGTGCATAATATCTAGCAATGTTTGAAATACTTTTCTCAACATTATAAACAAACTTTTCACCAACAATCCAATTATGACAGTGACTAACAACATAACCTCCACGAGTCTGTAAGTACCACATAATCACTGCATATTTACTGACTGCTTTTCTGTTCTGAACAAGACAGTATATGAATCTTTTACAGAGGAATAGATCAACTTATGGTGAGTAGGTCAGCATGGCCAAATGGATAAGAATGCATGTTCTTAAACATCCGGTGTGCTGATACTGAGGTAAGGGGTTCAACCCCTACACTGGACAGTTGGACTAAAATGTTGATCTATCGTCCTTGACTTGGGGACGTAAATTACAAGTACCGCTGAAGTTGGAGTGGGTTTGCCTGATGGTGAGGGACACTGTTAATAGGTAAAGCTAATCCACACGCAAAATTAAGTCCAGTACTACAAGAATTAGTGTGTATGGACTTGAGTTCAAAGTGAACGCGCCCCCCCCCCCCCCCCCAAAAAAAAAAAAAAACTAATGGTGGGACTGAATAACTCATCCCATAGACAACTTAGCTGCAAAACCCAACAATTATATAGCGTTTATAGAGGGTCTGAGGTGAGTTGGTTGAGGGGGCTAGAGGTGAGTTGGTTGAGGGGGCTGGAGGTGAGTTGGTTGAGGGGGCTGAAGGTGGGTTGGTTGAGGGGGCTGAAGGTGGGTTGGTTGAGGGGGCTGGAGGTGAGTTGGTTGAGGGGGCTGGAGGTGAGCTGGTTGAGGGGGCTGGAGGTGAGTTGGTTGAGGGGGCTGGAGGTGAGCTGATTTAGGGGGCTGGAGGTGAGCTGGTTTAGGGGGCTGGAGGTGAGTTGGTTGAGGGGGCTGGAGGTGAGTTGGTTGAGGGGGCTGGAGGTGAGCTGGTTTAGGGGGCTGGAGGTGAGCTGGTTTAGGGGGCTGGAGGTGAGTTGGTTGAGGGGGCTGGAGGTGAGTTGGTTGAGGGGGCTGGAGGTGAGTTGGTTGAGGGGGCTGGAGGTGGGTTGGTTGAGGGGGCTGGAGGTGGGTTGGTTGAGGGGGCTGGAGGTGAGTTGGTTGAGGGGGCTGGAGGTGAGTTGGTTGAGGGGGCTGGAGGTGAGCTGGTTTAGGGGGTTGTAGGTGGGTTTGTTGATGGGGCTGAAGGTGGGTTGGTTGAGGGCCCATGCTTCACTGTGGGATAAAAGTCAGCAGAAGATGAAAATCAATGTGTTGTGATTTCAGATGGAATACACTGCATTAACACCACCTGAAAATAAAGTATTCTTGGACTGCAGACACATTAAAAAGCTTACTCAGTCTTTCCTTCTTATGTAAAAAATTACTCCACCACCATAGTGTAAAAGGGGAAAGACAGCTTTACTGCAGTTCAATCAGTTTCATTTCTCGGCATCATCAAGGCAGTAATATAACCAGCTTGTTGGTTTTGTTTCTTCTTCTTTTTCATCTGCCTTTCACCTCCCAGTGGAGATAGGCCCTCATTCAACGCACACCAAGTCCCCCTGTTGACACATTCATGATTGACTGGACTTTGCAGCTGTTTTCTACAGGATGAGTTAGCCAGTATTACACCAACCCTCCTGAACTACATCCTACAACATGCATGGTAGGTTACAGGATTACTATTCTTTCCTTCTCTTATAAGCCATGCAAACAAATGGGCTTTGGTTTTGTTTTCTGTCTATATATTTCATAAACAATCTCTATATTCTCATGTTTGATGGGAAATCAGTCAATAAATTAGAAATCGGTATGAAAGCAAATATAAACTAGATACAAACATGGACACCAGTTATTATTGCACCTGCATTTCCAATTTAGGTCAGCATAACTGAATGGTTACGTGTGCACGCTCTTAAACTTCTGATGTGTTGATTTTGAGGTAGCGGGTTCAACCCCTACACTGGTCAGTTGGACTAAAATGTCCTTGACTTGGGGATGTAATTACAAGTATCTCAGAAGTTGAAGTGGATTCACCTGATGGCAAAGTACACTGGTACTAGGGAAAGCTAATCCACATGCAAAAATCGGTCCAACTCACTAGAAGTAGTAGCACGTGTGAGGACTACGCTTGGGTTCAAAGCAAGCAAACACACACACACAAAAAAACAAAAAATCAACAACAACAAAATGTTGACAAATAAATGTAACTAATGAACCTATTCAGCTTTCACTATACTATCACCTTCACATAAAATCTCACCAGAAAAATGTTTTGTCGAGACTGCAAGGAATAGTAAAGCTGTACTATGAAAGCACTTTGTGATCTGGCCTGTGCATCCCTTTCTGCAGTTACTGTAATTATTGAAAAACAAAACATAACTTTTTAGCCACACAAGATTATTATTTGCTACTATATATCCATCATCTATTTATTCCCGGTGAATGATGACTCACCAATTGCTGTTTATTTTAGTCCAAATTTTCAGCTAAGCAAAGGAGGTAGCAGAGGCCATCAACCTATGATTAACTGTGTTACCTGGCTGCATCAAGGTTTTATTGATACAGAATATGCTTGATAGAGCACCTAAATAATTCCCTCAGACAAAACTACAGGTCAATAACAAAAACCATGTCAACAAAAATAAAAAAAAACCACAATCAACAATAAAGAAACTGAATTGTCACAAACTGAACAACTTGACTCCATAATCAACAACAGCGACTGTTAACACGAAATCAGTTGTAAACTGGCCATAGCACTGCAAAGGTTATTAAGAGCCTATTGCGCTACATCAAAACATAAATTAAGGTACAACTTTTGAGAACAGGCAACTTTTCTTTGGCAAAATATGAAACATTTCAATCAATCAATCATGTGCCATGCCGGAAAGCGTGGGCGGTCATGACTCGCCATTTCACTCGATCACCAGTGTCGTGGATCAGCTCAGTGTTCCTGTCTCGTCCATGCCATGTGGCCAAGCCATCCAGGTATTTTCCTCTCGGTCATCCTCTTGGTCTGTTCCCTTCGATCTTGCCAGTTGTCACTAAGTTCTCCAATCCATTTCTTCTCATAACATGTCCAAAAAATTTTGACTGTCTACGTCTAATTTCTCTAATCAGTTTACGATGTTCATTTGTCTCCTGTTAGTACTTGGTCATTGGTTGTTCTGTCTGTCCATGGTATTCTTTGCATTTTCCTCAGAAACCACATTTCTGCAGCCATCAGATGCTTGCTTGCTTGCTTGTGTTCGTTGGCTTGAGCTCCAACGCGAAGTCCTGTATGTCGGATGAAGGCATCCTGTTGTCCAACATCAGTGTGATGTCATACAGGACTTGAGGTTTGAGTGAGTATCCGTTGTCCCATGTCTGGCTTATTGGTGTGCAGACTGGTGGTTCCTCGCCGTACAGGCAGATACTCTCCGACTTCGGAGGAATCGGGGATCCTACTGACCTTAGCCAGGACCCCGAAGGGACCTGTTGCCCAGGACGCTCGACGAGGACGCGTCAATAGGTCTTGGCCAGTATATAACCCAGCCCTGGTGCCTTGGAAACACCTCTGCGTCCCGCAGCCATCAGATGCTTTTCAGCTTGACTGCTCATTGTCCAAGTTTCACATCCATACAAAAGAACAGGCTCTATGTATCCCCTCAACACTCTTTTTCTCGTTTCAATTGACATCTTTTTATTGGTCAGAATTTTTTTCATCTTGCTAAAGGCTACTTTCGCCATGGCGATTCTTGTTCTAATCTCTTCAAGGCATCCCCCATCAGATGTTATGACTGTTCCAAGATAATTGTACCGATTCACTTGTTGAAGAATATTTCGATTTACTTGTATATTACATTGTGGCACTTCTTCCTTCCTAGTGACGACCATAACCTGAGTCTTTTTACAATTTAATTCTAACCCCTGTTGCTCACTGTGTACAACAACCGCATCTACTAATTGTTGCAGGTCCTGCGCATTGTCTGCAATTAATACTGTATCATCTGCATATCTAATGTTATTGATGTTTCGTCCTCCAATGCTGATTCCATTTATATCCTCTACATTTCTGAAAATATTTTCACTGTATAGGAAAAAAAGATCTCATTTCACAATCACTTAAAAAAGGAAACTGGGATTTTTGAACGTATATGTTAAAGAGAAATTCTTAGAATACAGTGGACCAAGAATTAAACACAAAATGACAATGTACAAGATCTGAACATTGAAGAAAATTTCATGTCTCGGAAACTGAAATAGTTTGTCCATATTAAACATCAGAGTGACTTGGAAAGAACAGTGATGGAAAACATGGTTCCTGGAAGAAAAGGCTGTGGTAGACCAGCGCAAAGATGGACATCTTCAGCATGAGGATGCAAGATGCAGGTGAAATGACAAGAGACCAAGAAATATTTCAGTAGGCCATGATGACAGCAAGATTCTGCAAAGGGACTGCTACATGATAATGAGGCACACAGCAGTTGCCAACTGGACTCTTACGAGATGTCAAAGGATGTTCCTATTATCTTACGAGTTATTATCAGCATATCATCACATTAAATAACAGATGAGTAAACAAAGCAAAATATTGGTGAACCTATGAATTCATCAAAACAATAAACATATGTACAGGTAAGAATTTACTGGTGCTCATAGAAGATACTTAGGACAAAGCAGATATGTTGGCTTAATAGAGAGCAACAAGGGTCAACTAAATCAATCACTTTCCATGAAAAGATTACCTGTTGTAATATATAGTTTTTTTAATTCTGATCTTCAGTGGTATGTGCAGGTTCAACTCCCTTGCACAATTGACTAAAAGCAAGTTAACTTAAGAATAATGCCTCTTCTAGTGAGAACTTATAAGTCCACAGATACTCAAGCTCTTCTAGTGAGAACTTATAAGTCCACAGATACTCAAGCTCTTCTGGTGAGAACTTATAAGTCCACAGATACTCAAGCTCTTCTAGTGAGAACTTATAAGTCCACAGATACTCAAGCTCTTCTGGTGAGAACTTATAAGTCCACAGATACTCAAGCTCTTCTAGTGAGAACTTATAAGTCCACAGATACTCAAGCTCTTCTGGTGAGAACTTATAAGTCCACAGATACTCGAGCTCTTCTAGTCAGAATTTATAGACAGATCAGGAAGCGACAGTTTTAGATTAAATGAGCAATGTTGTGCCACATTTCTAGAGGTAAACAATCAAAATCACAATCTGAGATTAACTGTTGGAAATACAACCAAGAAAGAGAAGTCCATAATAGCTCATCTAAAAACCCAAACCTAATGTATAGCTTCAGAAGAAAAAAACTTTATCAGCAAAACAATTATAAACAAAGACACACACAAACCTTGAGCCATAAGGTTCTTGTTGATAAGGTCAGCTTTCTTCATCACCTTGATTGCATACATTCTGTTCGGATTGGTCTTTTTGAATCCTAGCCATACTTTCCTAAAGGGAAATAGACTTTAAAATGTAAGCCTTTATCTCTCTAAGCTATTTCCATGTGTTCATGATGGGTTAACTGAAGTTTTGTTTCATTTTATCCTGGTTATACATTTTAAATATCCCTTTTAATACCACTTATGTCAAAGAGCTGCGGACGATTTGGAAGCAGACTGCTTTGCATTGGTTTCCATACAAAGGTATGAGTGCCGGTCATTCAGAAAGCAATGGTAAACTACTGAATGTAAACTTGCCAAGAAATCACAAACATCCAAATAATGCTGGGGTTGACTGCGACTTTATGTAAAAGGATACTCAATTAAATTTGTATGTCAAGGATCAGCAGTAGAAGAGACAGCGGCAGAACAAGAGAAATGATAGATGGTGGTGTGGAGAAATAACATCAATAGAATTGATCCAGAACACCAGGGACCAAGATCTGTAGATACATGAACCCTATGATATTTGGCAGGGCACATTATGATGATGTCAAAATAGTGTTGAAAACCATCATGATGTGCCACGCAGAGCGGTCTAGGCAATCATGTTCTGCCACAAACACCTCTTATCTGTTTCCTTGATAAGTTTGACCACTAATCATATTACAGGCCACTCTGTCAACCCATCCAGCATTTTTTCTCTCTGTCGACCCTTCCAGCATTTTCTCTCTGTTGACCCATCCAGCATTTTCTCTCTCTGTCAACCCATCCAGCATTTTCTCTCTGTTGACCCATCCAGCATTTTCTCTCTGTCAACCCATCCAGCATTTTCTCTCTCTCTGTCAACCCATCCAGCATTTTTTCTCTCTGTCGACCCATCCAGCATTTTCTCTCTGTCAACCTATCCAGCATTTTCTCTCTGTTGACCCATCCAGCATTTTTTCTCTGTCAACCCATCCAGCACTTTTTCTCTGTCAACCCATCCAGCATTTTCTCTCTGTCAACCCATCCAGCATTTTTTCTCTCTGTCAACCCATCCAGCATTTTTTCTCTGTCGACCCATCCAGCATTTTCTCTCTGTCGACCCATCCAGCATTTTCTCTCTGTCAACCCATCCAGCATTTTCTCTCTGTCAACCCATCCAGCATTTTCTCTCTGTCAACCCATCCAGCATTTTCTCTCTGTCAACCCATCCAGCATTTTCTCTCTGTCGACCCATCCAGCATTTTCTCTCTCTGTCGACCCATCCAGCATTTTCTCTCTCTGTCAACCCATCCAGCATTTTCTCTCTGTCAACCCATCCAGCATTTTCTCTCTGTCGACCCATCCAGCATTTTCTCTCTCTGTCGACCCATCCAGCATTTTCTCTCTCTGTCAACCCATCCAGCATTTTCTCTCTCTGTCAACCCATCCAGCATTTTCTCTCTGTCAACCCATCCAGCATTTTCTCTCTCTGTCAACCCATGCAGCATTTTCTCTCTCTCTGTCAACCCATCCAGCATTTTCTCTCTGTCAACCACTCAAGCATTTTTTTTCTCTCTGTCAACCCATCCAGCATTTTCTCTCTCTGTCAACCTATCCAGCATTTTTTTTCTCTGTCGACCCATCCAGCATTTTCTCTCTGTCGACCCATCCAGCATTTTTTCTCTCTGTCAACCCATCCAGCATTTTTTCTCTCTGTTGACCCATCCAGCATTTTTTCTCTCTGTCAACCCATCCAGCATTTTCTCTCTGTCAACCCATCCAGCATTTTCTCTCTCTGTCAACATATCCAGCATTTTTTCTCTCTGTCGACCCATCCAGCATTTTCTCTCTGTCAACCCATCCAGCATTTTTTCTCTGTCGACCCATCCAGCATTTTCTCTCTGTCAACCCATCCAGCATTTTCTCTCTGTCGACCCATCCAGCATTTTCTCTCTGTCAACTCATCCAGCATTTTCTCCCTGTCAACCCATCCAGCATTTTCTCTCTCTGTCAACACATCCAGCATTTTCTCTCCTCTGTCAACACATCCAACATTTTCTATCTTGTCAACCCTTCCAGAATTTTCTCTCCTGTATCAACCCATCCAGCATTTTCTCTCCTCTGTCAACACATCCAACATTTTCTATCCTGTCAACCCATCCAGCATTTCCTCTCCTCTGTCAACACATCCTACATTTTCTATCCTGTCAACCCATCCAGAATTTTCTCTCTGTCAATCATACAGCATGTTCTCCCTCTGTCAACCCATCCAGCATTTTCTCTCTCTGTCAACCCATCCAGCATTTTTTCTCTGTCAACTCATCTAGCATTTTTTCTCTGTCAACTCATCCAGCATTTTCTCCCTGTCAACCCATCCAGCATTTTCTCTCTGTCAACCCATCCAGCATTGTCTCCCTCTGTCAACCTATCCAGCATTTTCTCTCCTCTGTCAACACATCCAACATTTTCTATCTTGTCAACCCATCCAGAATTTTCTCTCCTGTATCAACCCATCTAGCATTTTCTCTCCTCTGTCAACACATCCAACATTTTCTATCCTGTCAACCCATCCAGCATTTCCTCTCCTCTGTCAACACATCCAGCATTTTCTCTCTCTGTCAACCCATCCAGCATTTTTTCTCTGTCAACTCATCTAGCATTTTTTCTCTGTCAACTCATCTAGCATTTTTTCTCTGTCAACTCATCCAGCATTTTCTCCCTGTCAACCTATCCAGAATTTTCTCTCTGTCAACCCATCCAGCATTGTCTCCCTCTGTCAACCTATCCAGCATTTTCTCTCCTCTGTCAACACATCCAACATTTTCTATCTTGTCAACCCATCCAGAATTTTCTCTCCTGTATCAACCCATCCAGCATTTTCTCTTCTCTGTCAACACATCCAACATTTTCTATCCTGTCAACCCAGCCAGCATTTCCTCTCCTCTGTCAACACATCCAGCATTTTCTCTCTCTGTCAACCCATCCAGCATTTTTTCTGTCAACTCATCTAGCATTTTTTCTCTGTCAACTCATCTAGCATTTTCCCCTGTCAACTCATCCAGCATTTTCTCCCTGTCAACCCATCCAGCATTGTCTCCCTCTGTCAACCTATCCAGCATTTTCTCTCTCTGTCAACTCATCCAGCATTTTCTCTCTCTGTCAACACATCCAACATTTTCTCTCCTCTGTCAACACATCCAACATTTTCTATCTTGTCAACCCATCCAGAATTTTCTCTCCTGTATCAACCCATCCAGCATTTCCTCTCCTGTCAACACATCCAACATTTTCTATCCTCTGTCAACCCATCCAGCATTTTCTCTCCTCTGTCAACCCATCCAGCATTTTCTATCCTGTCAACACATCCAACATTTTCTCTCCTCTGTCAACCCATCCAGCATTTTCTCTCCTCTGCCATTAACACCCTCTAACTTCCCGATTGTCGCAACCTTCTCCAGACCCGTTTGTCTCATAATAACCAAAGCAATGATGTCTTATCCTGATGTAGCAATTAAATGACTTTGTGAACTGGTCTCTTGCAGTACTTTATACTGTTCTTAGCTGTCAGTGGGATTATTAGCATGTATCATTTAGTGAATTGTGTTGCACTGTTTCATCAAGCCTGTGGCTCAGCACATCCAACTTTAACTAGCATTTTTGCAGGTGTGTTTTCCCTAGCCTTTGATTGTCCCCAGTCTACCCAGAAAACAACAGGTTTCTGAATCACTTCATCTGGTCCCCATCCCTTGACCTGTCTGACATGGGAGACCCTACCAGTAGCTGTTCTGCTTGTGATCTTTGAAACATGCCAGCCCCTCCACTACAATAAGGTTACTATTCTATTTTGAAGCCATATCTCCATAAGCATATAGTTTCTTTCTACCTCTGTATTCAGTGTCCAAGATTTACATGCATTTAGGTATTAGTAATATGTGCAGTATATAACATCCTACAACTTGTTTTCTGACTTTCATCCACAGAATGTTCTTAATCTGATAGAATGCTCTCATGGAAATGATTAACCTTCACATTTTAACAGTATTAACTCTTACACTTTAACAGTAAAATGAAAATCCTGCAAGACATCCTTGCATCCCTAAAGACACCATCTCTAGAACTGTCCTTGCAAGAAGTCCAGAAAAAAATAGTTGTAAGAGAGGCCGGCAATATACAACACAGCAAAGAAATGGCAGAAAATACATCTGAAAAAAAAAAAAAAACCAACCAACCACCCACCCACACACACACACACAGAGAGAGAGATAGAGAGAGAGAGAGAGAGAGAGAGAGAGAGAGAGAGAGAGAGAGGAGAGAGAGAGAGAGAGAGAGAGAGAGAGAGAGAGAGAGAGAGAGAGAGAGAGAGAGAGAGAGAGAGAGAGAGAGAGAGAGAGAGAGAGAGATGAATAATGTGGAGAGGGCAAGGAGAGAGCTGCAGAAGATAGAAAAAGATAGGAAAACTTGGCATGAGGTGATTGGCGTCTAATGCTTAAAGGGGGGATAAAAGGCAGCAGCAGAAGAAGAAGAGAAATGATCAAACTAACAATGAAATGGTTATGAATTGAGATATCTTAATCTGATTGGTCATAGACTTAGAAAAACTACAAGTTTATTACTATTCTATGAGATACCATTAAGCTTGACAGTAAGATGATAACTTCAATTTCAATGACGACGGCACAGGGAGAAAGTATGAGAAACTGAAAGTTTGAAACATGCCCAACAAAAAGAAACTAAATAAAAACATCTTAGCCAAGTCTTAAAAGCTTAAAAATTAAAGCAACAAATAATTAACCCGTTAGTGTTAAAATTGTCGGCAGGCTGGATCATTTGTTTTAATGTAATATTTTAGCATGCCTGCTCTTGTGATTTTTACAACAAAATCACCACATACCCAAATGCTCCTTTACTAATAGGTTTGAGTAGAACAAAGTCATCAGCACTTGGTGGCTGAAAAACAAAATGTCAGTGATTTATATAAATGGAAATATTTCTAAGTATTTCAATATCCTATTTTCTATACCCACAAACACATGTAATGAAACATCTTAGCCAAGTCTTCATTTATGAAAGTAGAAAACTGTTCACAGATTATTCAAATTCTGTTTAAGAAAGCCGGTACATACACCCAAAACAGGACAATTTCCATAGCAATCTGTAAGTCAATGTCTTGTAGAAACTCACAACAATGACTTTAATGGACAGGTAGTTGAGGTGAGGAAAGATGCCCTGGATAGGATACACATTGAGAAAACCTAATAGTATAATTGTAAAGAACTTCCTCTAGACCCCCACAGGGCAAACATAATAGAGGGAGAGTGAAGACCACATGGGGAAAAGAATTAGCAACACAGATGACATAGGAGCTGTTGGAGATCACTCACAAATTAGGATACCTTGGCATATGTTGGTTGAGGGTCTACCACAGTGAACATCTATAAGAAGAAATTCCAGTGTGGGCAATTATTTGCAGAAAATAAATATATTAAGATCAAATGCAACTGATACATAAACAACATCATGTCTCAGAAAATGAAATACTTTGGCTATATTAAAAATCAGTGACTTGGAAAGAACAATGATGAAAGCCATGGTTCCTGGAAGACAAGACAGGGTCAACCTGCACAAAGATGAATACAGGACATTGCAGAACCTTGGACATGAGGCTATATGAGGCAGGAGAAATGGCAAGATATCAAGAAACTTTTTGGTGGGTTATGATGACAGCAACATTCTTCAAAATACCTGCTATATTATGAAGGAGCTTGAGAAAGTTCTTTGATCTTTGGGTAGTGTATCAATGTTGAATATTTGCAGACAACAGTGACAAAACCGGGTTTGTATACACATTGTAATTGTTAAAAATCCCTTGGCTTTGGAAAAAGTTAAACAAAAAGGAAGAAAAACAAAGGCTGCTGTCTGTGGCAAACCATAATACATGGCAAAGACTGTCCCAAGGTAATAGGCTCTGGAAAATTATCTTACCTAACAATTTAGCCTTATGGCCTTTTCTTTGTGATTTCTAACTGCTGTGGGATTTTTAACTTGCACAACTTGCACCAAGGACTACATGTTTTTCACCCTTATCTGAGAAGGCCAAGTTGGTTATCTCACTATCCAAGAGATCAAGGGATCATTTTATATTAGATACCAATGGTTGTTTGAAAAATGTTCTAGCCCTATGCTGAGATTTAACTGATTGCCTGCCAGAAGCTGATAGGTCAGTGCAATGGAACTACTCTGGACTACCAGAAGCTGATAGGTCGGCTTAGTATTGACAATGCATTATTTGTTTCATTTCTCTTATTTTCCACAAATTTTAGTGCCTGGTGAATGAAATTTACACACAGAAAAGATATGCTTTTCAAACAGCATCAGATAAGACGGGCTGACTCATTGTTTCTTAGGACAAGAAGATTGTTTAAGTGGTTTGTTTTCATTATTTTAGAAATGGCAACGCCCTCTGGTTCTTGACTTCATAGATTTTCATCAAATTATCCTTTTAAACAATTTTAGATTATAGTTATTCTAATTTAAAGGACTTTGTGAAAGATTCTGAAACTAATACCACGTGCAGTATTCAATTAAATTATTTAGCAAGCGTTCATAATGGAAAACAAAACTAACAGTGAAAGTTCGTCATCATATGATGGCACATGTCGAATTATGGTTGCTCTAATGGGCCATACTTGTGCCCTAAGTTTGCTTTGCCTATCACAAATAAGCTGAGGAGTATTTAAATAATTAGATTTAAAGGAATAACAATTATAATTAAATAGAAAATAGTGTATATATTGTTTCTTAGTAGAAACCTGCCCCATGTGTTGCTGACATTTTCCATTTTGTGTGAAAATTATGTGCTCCAAAATATGGTGTTTTAATTATGGTTTATTGGTGTTATGGAGCAGTTCTTGTGATACTGGTGTATAACAGAGCAACGGGACACGAATGCAACTGAACGAACGCAGAGGCCAAGCAGTAGTTACTGTCCAAGTTTATTGCAGGAGACATCTTCTTATCAAGAACGTAACATATTGTATAGATGTAGACCCACGTCCTACTGGCCTGAGATCTTGGTGGTAACTAATACCTTCCCTGCCTCCACGTCAGCGCGTGAGCGTCCCTAGTTACTTAACTACTGGGTGCTTACGCGTGCATCACCTACTAGACCCTTTTCCCTTTGCATGCCATGCCATCTAAACCCTTAAACAGAGCCACTCTGTTATAGGTGAAGAAAAGTGGTGTATTTATCATTATTCAGTAAATTTAACAGGATTATCTTCAAATTATAAAAAATAAAGCCTTGGTAATGATAATGGATGGAGAGTCATCAACCTGGCAGAAGCCGAAGGACTGCAGATTAGCAGTACCAGACTACAAAGAAAGGATATACACAAACAAACTTGGAAATCATGTGACAAGAGAACCTATAATCAAATAGATCACATTTTAATTAACAACAGAAATGCATCAAACATACAGCAAGTCAGAAGTTATAGAGGAGCTGAGTGCCACAGTGACCACTTCCTCGTTGGAGCAAAATTTAAAATAAAACTTAAGAGAGCTTTCTATACTAAATTACAAAGATTACACCCAACATATAACAGAGAAAAACTACAAGACATTACAGTCAAAGAGAAATTTACAGATGAAATAAAATGTAAACTTGAAACTCTGCAAAACCCTTCGGAGGAAAGCGTTGACCAAACTTGGTTGAACATCAAGAATACAATTCAATCTACCGCAGAAGAATGTCTCTGTGTGTTAACCACGCATAGAAAGAACAGATGGTTCAATCAAAAATGTGAAGAAGCAGTCATTAGGAAGAAGAATGCCAGACATGTATGGTTAAATGACATCAATAACATCCAAAAGGAAGAGCATTATAGAAATGAATGTAAAGAGGCTACAAAAATAGTCCGACAGCAGAAGCGAGAATATATGAGTAATATAATCAAAGACATGAAAACTAATCACCAGAAAAATGAATCCAGAAAATTTTTTAAAGAACTGAAGTCAATGAAACGAGGGCACCAACAAAACACATATGGTTTAAAAGTCAAAAATGGGAATATGATAAATACCAATGAGGAAATGTGCAACTAGTGGAAAGAATATTTTATTGAATTACTAAATTGTGAAGCTCCAAGCAACATTTTCCCACAGGAAGAGGTTCTAACATGCGAACCACAAATTGAAGAACCTACATTTGAAGAAATCCTATATGTAATCACACGACTTAAAAACAATAAGGCAACTGAGACTGATGGAATTGCTGCTGAATTTATAAAGGCAGGTGGCCATGCATTACATCTAAAGCTATACAAACTAATAATAAAAATCTGGAGGACAGAAGAATTACCCCATGACTGGAAAGAGTCATTATTGATACCTATCTTTAAGAAAGGAGACAAGTTCCAATGTGGAAATTATAGAGGAATATCACTACTATAAGATACTATCCGCAGTATTACTAAATAGACTAAAACCATATTCAGAAGACATATTAGGTGACTACCAGGCGGGTTTTAGACAAAACAGATCAACAATAGATCAGATATTTATCTTACGACAAATAGCCAAGAAACATTGGGAATATAAAAGAGATCTCCATAACATTTTTGTGGATTTAAAAAAGGCTTATGATAGTGTCCATAGGAATAGTCTATGGAATGCTATGCAGGAATTTGGAATACCAAGGAAGTTAATCAACATGACCAGACTATGCATGGAAGATACTTATAATATAGTAACATATAAAGGCAGGAAATCAGAACCCTTCCAAATAACATCTGGCTTGAAACAGGGTGATGCACTATCGCCGCTACTCTTCAATCTGGCTCTAGAGAAAGTTGTAAGGAAGATAAAGGAGGAATGTGATATTGGAGGAACATCCAAGCTGCTTGGTTATGCAGATGATATAGATATTATAGGGCAAAGTGAACAAAAGACATTGGAAATATTGACTCACTTAACCCTTTACAGGTCATAGCGGCCAATTCCGGCCGATGCCATAAAACGATCGTAGCGGCCAATTCCGGCCGATACTATTATGCATTGTAAAATCGCGATCTCTTGGCTTTCAGACACTTCCGACGGCTACTTTCGCCGACAGCTTGACAACGTGGCCGCCATTTGTAAACGCGATAGTATGAATTTGAACGGACTTTTACGGACAATTTTTGATAGTTTTCGGGATTTTTACGCTGTTTTTCAAAACGGATTTCGGCAATTCTTCAAGTGATAGCCGAGATTTCGCTAGGTTCAATTTAAATGACATTAAAGGGCACGAAGTTGACTATTAATCGCAGCTAGATATCAGTGCAAAGCGTTACTTTGCATTAGCAGTCTGAGTCGGACTTTAAATAAAGTGATTATGATTCTGAAAATGTGTTTGTAAATTGCCGTATAGATGACGGAAAATCACAAGCAACATGCCGTATTTCGTAAATATTTGTGTTCATATATGGATTACCGACAACAATCACGTGAGTAACATATTCTGCATGCTTTTCCCTTCATTGTGTTGTTTATTTAACTAAAATCGGTTGACTAACACCTTATTTGTGATGTTTTTACTAACGCGACCCGAAATTTTACCGAACCTGAAAAAATCTTGCCCGTTCAGGGCTAGAAAACGGACAAGCGTCTGCCCTGTAAAGGGTTAAAGGGAAAAGCCCAACAGATGGGGCTGGTTATCAACCAAGATAAGACAGAATATATGGTAATTTCAAGAGACGGAATGGCTAAAAACTCTGGCCACATACAAATAGATAATATGACCATTAAAAGAACAGAAACATACAAATACCTGGGTACAATCTTCAACTGCTCAACATCATAAGGGAAGAAATACAAACTAGAATCAACTCTGGAAATAAGATATACTATGCACTACAACATCTACTAAAATCAAAGGCGCTATCTCGTAACACCAAAATCATAATATACAAAACACTGATCAGACCAGTTGTGCTGTATGGCTCTGAAACCTGGAGTACAACGAAAGGAGACAAAGCCTTGTTACAAACCTTTGAGAACAAAATTTTAAGACGCATCTTTGGACCCATTAGGGATACACAAAGTGGAGAGTGGAAAATAAGAAGTAACAAAGACATTTATGATCTGTTTAAGTCCCCGCTAATCACTGGTATCATGAAGGCTAATAGACTACAATGGCTGGGGCATATAGAAAGAATGGAAGATAATAGGGAAACAAAACTCGCTTACACTCAGGAAATAAATGACCGTAGACCCCGAGGTAGACCAAGAAGACGGTGGAGAGATAATACATGTACAGACCTACAAGCACTTGGAATCAATGACTGGCAAGAGAAGGTCCACCAGAGAGACGAATGGAGACGGACTGTATTTGCAGCAAAGAACCTCAATGGCTCGGAAAGCTGAAGAAGAAGAAGAGAAAGCCTTGGTAAGTGGACATTTTTAATAATTATCACCCATTTAATTTAAAGTTTTGTTACAAAACCTATCATTATATTTCTAACCTCTCACAATTATTTACACTGTCACTGTCATGTTCCTTGTGCAATCTCCTTTAATTTGATAATACAATATATCTGCTACAATGTTAACCATGATTACATCATTATTGTGACACACCTCTACTTCCCATTTTCTGCCATGAATTTTTGTTTGGTCCAAACCCACTTTTTTGTTTAGCAGTGAATCAGTTAAACTATTGAGACACCAGGTGAGGGTAGAATCTTGACATTTGCAGATGATGTGCTGGTGTACAAACAGGGCAGAGACAGGGCCAGTTTGGCGAAAGACTTACAGGTGGCAGTAAACAGGGTAGCGTAGTGGTGCAGGGACGCAGGGGCCATTATACACCCAGACAAGGCATTGGTTGTGTGGTACTCCCTGGATAACCCGATCGTCAAGGCAGATGTCCCAGGTATTATGTTGAATGGATGTCCTCTTAGTCGAGAGAGTAAACTGAAGTACTTGGGTATCACCTTTGACAGGTGTTTGTCTTTTAAGGATCACGTGGAGGCTTTGGTGGTGAAGGCTGGTAGGGGACTTAATGCATTGAGGGCTATGGCAGCAACCGGGGTAGATCAGAGGATGCTGTACAGGCAGTGTTGCCATCTCCCTTTGATGAAAAAGCACCAAAATCGACCCAAAAAAGCACCAAGATCGACCCCAAAAAAGCACCAAAATCGACCCCAAAAAAGCACCAAAATTTTTTAGGAAGCACCAAAACAAAAAAGCACCAACTGTTTTTATTACAAATGTAACAAGGTAGCACAGTATAATTTATTATCATCACTTCATATTACAATGAAGTTTATTCCAGATCCGCCAAATCCCAATCAGAACTACTTTCGAGCCAAAAAAGCACCAAATTGCAATACTATGTTTTGGGAAATCACTAAAACAAGCACTGGCGGTATTCATTCAAAATGTTATAAAGTAGCACATTATAATTTATTAGTATCACTGAATATTAGAATGAAGTTTATTCCAGATCTGCCAAATCCCAGTCAAACAACTCCTCTTCAGTTTCTGTAGCTATTTCCTGCTGTGTTTGCTCCTGCGATGATGAGGATGATTGAAAGAAACATGTATATGCCTCCTGTGATCCAATTTTTTGCAGAATATCCTTAGGTAGTTTATAATCCTGACAGCATTTGCCATTATCTTTTCATTCCAAATCTAATAGTCAAAACAACTGTCAAACTCTTGATGCTCAGTCTGTTCCGCAATTTTGATTTTATAACTCCTATCTGACTGAAAATACGCTCCACGTCCGCATTAGAATGAGGTAAAATGAGCAGTTAAAGCTAAATCTGTAAGATCTTGGAAAGGATTTTCACCGGTGGCATCCCTGTATGAGGCTATTTCTGCCCACAGTCCAAGTGTGTCAGAGGTCTGTGTCCACTGCATATGATGAAGTTTTCTCCACTGGAAATCGATGCGGGTGAGAGTAGCTGCATCTTCTACAAACATTTTAGCAAGATCCAATATACAGGGCTTCATTGGCTGTAGACATTCACTTCCACTAAGACATGACATGGACTGCAACACTCGAACGTTATCGGGTGTACGTAAACGCAGCTGTGTCAATAGCTCTATTAAAAACTGGATGCACCTTCCACGAATTTCTTTCTCATCGGGAAATTTGTAGTCTGCTATTTCTTTCTCAAACTCATAACCTAGATTGGGATTAGGATCTAAATAATCTTGAATAGCATCACTTTCTGTTATTTTTTTCCCAAGGAATAGCAATCTTTGAATTGAGATAAATCAATGAGCTGGACAAGATCGCTGAGTAGTTTTGTTGGATCCTGTATATCTGCTTCGAATTTCTTATTCACACTTTGAACTTCTCCGAGAATATGCTTGAGAAATATGAGATACACATAGTTTTTCATGTCGCTAAACATAGAATGTAGAAGTTCTGCTGTATAACAGCGCTCGTTGAGTCTTGCTACATCAAAATGAGTTCTGAGCTCGACCCACTGCAGCAATATTCTGACAATGGCAGATTGAATAGACATCCATCATGTCTGGCTTAATTGAACAATCTTCAGCGGATGTTGTCCAACATTTATTGAAGCAAAAATCTCCCTGTACTTTGCTTGACGAAGACTTGAGTGAGAAAACCAGTTATATGTTTCTCTAATTATGAACTCTATGTTCCTGGGCAGACAAGCAGCTGCAGCCTGTGACACTGCCAGCTGAAGGGAATGACATACACACCTAATTAGTACCAGATGAGGAACTTCGGATTTTAATTTTGTATACACTCCATTGTTTACACCTGTCATGACAGACGCATTGTCAGTGCCGAGTGCAACTAGTCTTTGCAACTCAAGTCCATTCTTGTTTATACAATCTTTTAATGCATTGCATATTGCCTGTGCGTTGCAGTCACTCAGTTCAGCTAAATCTAAGTAACCACAAACAGCTTTCTTGTCTCTGAATAGTACCTAATTGCTACTCCAAGTAGCTTAGTTTCAGAAATGTCATTGCTCTCATCAATCAATAAGCTGTATTTACTTTTGCCAATATCAGTTGTCAAATCTGTTGTAAAATATGGTGCAAGTACATTTGAAATAACTGCTCTGCACTTAGTTCTCCTAAGCTTAAAGTTCTTGCAACCTTTGCTATCACCAAAGTGTACCTTGCAGAGGTCACTTAAATGGTCAACAACGCGAAGCGAACAATGGCCAGCTATGAACAAAGACATGCATCCTTCAGTTTTTTTGACATAATCTTTCAGTTTGTCAAATGCAATTGTTGTTTGCCTTTGTGTACTGAATGGTTGTTCGGCTTTCTGATGTGTCGTTGTATTCTTGTGCCTCTCAATGTCATTTAACCTGGCTGCAATTGAACATTTGCAATATTTGCAAAAACACTTAGTATTATCCCCTTCTACTTTTAACAACCATTTTTGAAATCTCGTGTCACTGAGCCACTGTTCTCTGAAATGTTGACAATATTTCTTGCTCATGGTGAAACACAAATAAGCTTAAATGAAAGGATAATGTAGACACCACAAAATTATGAACTCGATTACAAGCTAATGTATTGATGTTTGGACTTGTCTGCAAGATGGCGTTCGCTTTCAGCTAAATCGTATTAAAGGGAGTTCAATTAGTTGAATATTGCGCGGTAACGTACTAAGACTGTTTTACTCCCTCGCTTCAGTTCAAATTCGGCTTTTTAGTGTTCTGTGGCTAAAGGGCTTGCGAACGCGGTTTGCGAGCCCGTATACCCGGGTTCGAAACACGGCAGTGCTGGTTTTTTCGAAAAAGGTACAGGGGCCGGTCGTTCAGAAAGCAATGGCAAACTACTGAACGTAACACTTGCCTAGTACATCAACAGCAGCTGAAAATGCTGGTGTTGACTGCAACGTCCCATAAGGGATACGCAACAACAACCAAAAAAAAAATGATTTTTAAAGTAATTTTTACCCACCCCAAAAAATTTGCGAAGCACCAAATTAGTGCGGCTGCGCTAAAAGCAAAATTTTCGCACTAAATGACTTGCAAAAGCACTAAATTTAGTGCGAAAAGCACTAAAATGGCAACACTGTCTACAGGCTCTTTCAGCAGTTAATAATTTCTGTTATTGAGTATGGTTTGGGGCTGCTGACAGTATCAAAGAGCCTGCTTGAATGGTTGGAGCACATACAGAATGCTGCCATGCGGTTAATCCTGGGGTGCACACAGGACACACCAATAATATGCATGAGGTATATCCTGGCGCTACCAACAATGACGGATGGGCATAGAGTCCTTCAGGCCAAATGGTACCTGAGAGTTGCCGCAGATAGGGATCACCCACTGCATGCAGCAATGGATATGGTCAAGGGTCATAGACTAAGACGAGGCAGGTCCTGGATGGCATAGGCAGAACTTTCTATACGTCAGGTGTGTGATCTAGAGACCATCAATCGTGAAAGAGAGTGGGTTGAAGGTCCGGAAGACATCACGGACTGGCACAATGTAATAATAACACTGGGCCGTGAGTGCAGAGAATGGGCAGCGGGCCGCACTGAGTTTGAAGTGCAACAGCTGATCCAGAGCAACACACATCAAGGTGACATAGTCATCTACACCGATGGGTCAGTGGTGAGAAACAGACGTAGTGGCTGGGGCTTTATTGCAAAGGCTAATGGACGAGTCTTGAAAAAGGAGAGTCTGGCATATGAGACTACGACCTCCAGCATGAGAATGGAGGTGGAGGCAGTAACAGCGGCATTCCAGTGGCTAGAGGAGACTACTGCAACACACATTGTATTCATTACGGATTCAAAGAGTATGCTTAGTAAGGTGGAGAAAGGAATGTTTCGTGTGGAATGGCTCTCGTCGCTTCAGAGGTCACAGATTGTGAGAATTGTATGGATATTTTGCCCTGGCCATGCAGGGGTACGGGGGAATGAACAGGCTGATAGGCTAGCAGGGAATGCACCTCTTGGTGGTAGTTTGCCTATGGACAAGGGGGAGGTGGTCGTGCGCTTGTGGGACCAGGTGGAGAAGGCGGAGGAACAGATTGAGAACCCATATGTGGAAAGAATGAGATTGCGGGGGATCGGCAGGGGTTCTGGAAGAATCTCAAAACAGAGGGAAGACCAGGAGAACTTTTAATCAGATAGCGGTGGGAACGATTAGTAGTATGACTCTTCGCTGGCTGTTGAACAAGGGGACGGAGCACGTATGGGAATGTCCTGAGTGAAGTGATGTCGGTTCTTAACTCAACTCAGTTAAACTGGTACCTTCCAAACCTGAGATGGACACCGTAACTACTCAGCCATGGCTCCCCTTGATTCTTAAAACAACACCAATTTCTGAATTGCTTCAGAATGCTTCTGCTAACTGTTGTCATAATATCACTGTATGTAGAGTGTGTCCTTGTCGACAAATATTGTCTTTGTGAGGTTTAAAGAAAAAGAACTTGCAAAGAAAAGACAGACAAGAAGAGAGACTAATAGAGTCTTCTTAAGCCAATCGAAGGTAGTAGTAAACGTCACGTGACCAGCCGTTTGTGAATAATGTACAAGACATTCACAAACGTTTGTTAATAATGTCTCCCATAATATAATTATATAAGTGAACCTAGTACAACTGATTAGAAAGTCTTCTTCAAGTTCTTGGTCTTGAAAAGACATTGACAATCATGACTCTCCAATTCTTTGTTTTCTGATATTTTGATGAAGTTGATGTAGCTTACATATTGTCCAGCTGTTTATGACCATGCTTTCTACATGCATCTTTCCATCTGCCTCTCTTGCCTAATAACTAATAGTAATATCACCCCACATAAGGCACACTTCTTTTTTCCACATCTTCTGTTGATATGCCCCATCACAAAAGTAGAATCCAGAATTTATTAAGCATCTTTGAAGAAACAAACTCGTATGGATTTCTGTGGCTACTAAGTCAGTGCTTGGTTGATCACTGTTCACAGATGACAAAAATGAAATTAAGAAAATGGTGATATGTTAACAGAAAGATTTTAAATGTTAGATATGAAATAGCAAGCATGTATTTTAATTGTTATGATTAACAGTTATTCATAAGTGACAATCTTCAATAACTAAGAAGAAAGACTATGACATGATTATGATGATCACTTCACTACACTGAAGTTTACAGATCACGTTCTGTTCATCCATCCATCCATCATGTGCCATGCCGATAAGCGTGGGCAGTTATGTTCTGCCATCTCACTCCATCACCAGAGTCGTGGATCAGCTCTGTGTTCCTGTCTCGACCATGCCACGTGGCCAAGCCATCTAGGTATTTACTTCTCGGTCTTCCCCTTGGTCTCTTCCCATTGATCTTGCTAGTTGTCACTAAGTTCTCCAATGCATTTCTTCTCATAACATGCCCAAAAAATGTTGACTGTCTACGTCTAATGACTCTAATTAGTTTACAATCTTCATTTGTTTCTTGTAGGACTTGTTCATTGGTTTTTCTGGCTGTCCATGGTATTCTTGGCATTTTCCTCAGACACCATATTTCCACAGCCATCAGCTGTTTTTCAGCTTGACTACTTATTGTCCATGCTTCACATCCACACAAAAGTATAGGTTCTATGTAGCACTTCAACACTCTATTTCTCGTTTCAATTGATATCTTTTTATTGGTCAGTATGTTTTTCATCTTGCAAAAGGCTACCTTTGCAATGTTCAAGTTCTAATTTCTTCAAGGCATCTCCCATCAGATGTTATGACTGTGCCGAGATAACTGTATCGATTCACTTGCTTAACCCTTTACAAGGCGTAGCGTCCGGTACCTTCCAGTATGTTTTTCATCTTGCAAAAGGCTACCTTTGCAATGTTCAAGTTCTAATTTCTTCAAGGCATCTCCCATCAGATGTTATGACTGTGCCGAGATAACTGTATCGATTCACTTGCTTAACCCTTTACAAGGCGTAGCGTCCGGTACCGGCCGGTCTCTAAATATGAGCGTAACATCCGATTCCGGCCGATACTATTATGCATTGTAAAAACGCGATCTCTCGGCTTTCCGACACTTCCGTCAGCTACTTTCACTTTCGCCGATAGCTTGACAACGTGGCCGCCATTTGTAAACGCGCTACAATGACTTTGAACAGACTTTTATGGACTTGTTTTGATAGTTTTTGGGAGTTTTACGCTGTTTTTCAAAATGGATTTCGGCGATTCTTCAAGTGATAGCCGAGATTTCACTCTGTTCAATTTAAATGACATTAAAGGGCACGAAGTTGATTATTAATCAGAGCTAGATATCAGTGCAAAGCGTTACTTTGCATTAGCAGTCGTGAGTCGGACTTTAAAGAAAGTGATTATGATTCTGAAAATGTGTTTGTAAATTGCCGTATAGATGACGGAAAATCACAAACAACATGCCGTATTTCGTAAATATTTGTGTTCATATATGGATTACCGGCAACAATCACGTGAGTAACATATTCTGCATGCTTTTCCCTTCATTGTGTTGTTTATTTAACTAAAATCGGTTGACTAACACCTTATTTGTGATGTTTTTACTAACGCGACCCGAAATTTTTACAGAACCTGAAAAAATCTTGCCCGTTCAGGGCTACAAAACGGACAAGCGTCTGCCCTGTAAAGGGTTAAGAATATGCCCATTTACTTGTATATCACATTGTGGTATTTCCTTCTTCCCAGTGACGACCATAATCTGTGTCTTCTTAATATTCAGTTCTAACCCTAGTTGTTCACTGTGTGCAACAACCGCATCTACTAAATTTTGCAGGTCCTGTTCATTGTCTGCAATCAAGACTGTATCATCTGCTTAGCTAATGTTATTGATGTATCGTTTCCCAATGTTCATATCTTCTATATTTCTGAAAATATTTTCACTGTACAGGGAAAAAAGATCTGGAGACATTACACATCCCTGTCTCACACCTCTTTTAATAGGCTGATACTGACCTACATCATTAATTCTGATGGCAGCTTGTTGTTTCCAATATATGTTTTTTACAAGTCTAAAGTCATTTCCATCAATTTGTAGATCTTCAAGCATCCTTATCATGTCGACATGTCTCACTTTATCGAAAGCAAGCCTTTCTGTAGTCAATATAGCAAAGATATAGATCTTTGTTTGCTTCTATAGAATGTTCAATTACTGTTCTCAGTATATTATATACAAACCCACATTGTTCTTCTTCTATTTCAGCTCGTATCTTCTTCCTCACTCTTTGCATGATAATTCTCAGCAGAATCTTCGTGATGTGGCTCATTATACTAATTGTTCGATGTTGATTGCATTCCAAGGCTCCTGATTTCTTTGGGATTGCAATAAATATTGAATTACATACATAATTCAGTTGGTATAGCTCCAGTGTATCTATAACATTGCTTTCAGCAGTCTGGTGACTTGAATATTCCATATTCTTCTAAGGCATTGATCATTTTTTTTTAAAGTTTTATTATAAAACTTACCTTGTGACTAATTTCCTCTGCGTTTATTGGTGTATTCATAGTAACAGAACTAGAGTTTTCTTCGTTTACACTTTTTGAGCTCAAATCACTTCCTTCAGTTTCACAGAACTGTACACCATTCGCTTTGTTACACACTTCACCGACCCTGCTGATTTGACCAAATGCATGCACATTACTATCCAGAGGCACGAACTGAGATGCATCTGTAACATGAATAGTACTTGTTCTATCAAACGCATTATTTAATCCTGCGTTTTCGTCGCTATTTTCAATTTTCCGTGTCTCTTCTGGGTTTTCATTTTCACATAGCATGTTTGGCCTACACGAATCGTTAACGTCGACTTCCATAGTCTCATAACAATCAATTTTAACTTCCCCAGCCATGTTCCGTTCTCAAATTCGTATTTATGAACAGAACATCGGATTGTTTAGACTTTTATAAAGTTTTATTTACAGAGATCTAGAACAATACGTCCCATCAGCCATTTTCATAAAGGCCGCCTGCCCAAACAGCGACTGAAAGGCACTTCCGTCAACAGTTTAGTTGGCCAGATTGGATAGATCGTGTTTATTTAAATTTTGAATTTTAAACGTATCCTTGAGTTCAGTTCCATCCGGATAATAATAGAATGCTAAATCATAACTAAGCCTGTTTGTTTTGATGAGTGAATAGGAGGTGAATAGTAAATAATTCAATACCACCACCATTAGCAAGATTTGCGAAAGGAAAGATGTATAGAGTAAAAATAGAGTAATAGTACTAATAGAGATATATGATATATATTAAATATTGTAAAAATAAAATTTGTAAAGATATTATTTACTTTTTTGTAAAAAATTATTGTAAAAAATATACTTTTTAACCCACTACTGGCAACGCTGATCATATTTCGGTATTAGAAAAATATCAAGTCAGCTAGAGAGGCAAGGTGTTTTCTCACCTACCTTGGGAGGGTAGCCTACCGTCTAAAAAGAGAAACCTGGACCAATGCAGCAGATTGCTGCCCGTAACGTCTATGAAGGTTTCCACTCAGGCATTGAAACCTTTGCTGCAGCGATTGATCTTTAGGACGCGTACAATAGAGTACCGTTGGATTTCTTAAACAATGCTTCAGTTTCTTGAATTCAAGATAAGTCCTTTCCTCCTTAGTTGGATCGCTGCAGCCCTCTTCCAACGGAAAGTAGTTTTTAAATGTGGCAGTTGGACTTCGAAACCAACAACCTGACCTACCACAGGGATCACCAATATCTCCGGTGCTGTTCAACGCCTACACTGTGAGAATCACCAGCGAGCAGATCACTGGACCGGGGAGGACATTGTCATATGCCGACGATGTTTTGGTGTATCGTCAGGGTAAGGATAGAGATCAGGTTGCTGTGGAACTACAAACCGAACTCAGTCGCATTAAGTACTTGGTGTGTTGAAGCTGGGGCAATGGTCAACCCAACAAAGGCAACAGTGACATGGTTCTCTTTGAATAATCATATTGTCAACACTCCAACACCAACTGTAAATCTGTGTTCAGAGACTGTGGAAAGAATGCAGGCAATGAATTACCTGGGGATACGTTTTGATCGAAGCTTTGCTTATAATGAGCACATAGACCAGGTGATAACAAAGGCCAAGCGGGATTTGGCTGCGATGCGGGTGATGGCGGCAGCAAACTGTGAGCAGCGCAATCTATGTCTTCTATACCAGGGGCTAGTCATGTCTGTTTTGGTTTTGGAGTATGCGATGGCGATCCTGCCTCTCAACCGTATGCAGATAAAAAGGATGGAAAGAATGCAGAACGAAGCTATGCGCATTATTCTTGGATGTACAAGAGATACAGGATGCAGGGCGATGCGCTACCTTCTTGATTTTCCAACCATTGAAGGCAGAATAAAAATTTGCAGAGCACGGCCTGCCTCAGAGTTAACGCAAACACACAACATCCACTGCATAGTGAAATTAGGAAGGTGAAGGCAGCAGGTTAAAAAGAGGAAGGTCGTGGATGGGTCAAGCCGAAGACATTCTTCAGCAGGTGTGTTCACTTGAGGACTTAGAACCTGGCGAGGAGTGGGTACAAGTGCCAACACATTTCTGTATGTCTTTTTCTGTTTACATCCAACTAGACAGAACATGCAGGCAAGAAAATCCAGCTGCTGTGGAGGCGGAAGTACAAGCGTTGATTTTCGAGAATTCGTTAGACGTGATGCTGTCATTTACACAGATGGGACTGTCGTCCGACATGTGAGAAGCTCATGGGCCTTTACAGCTCAAGCCGGAGGGAGAATTGTGAAAGAGGACTTTGGTGCTTTTACGGAGAACACAAGTAGCCTGACTATGGAAGTCATGGCAGTAAGTAAAGCAGCAACATGGCTCGAGACACAGACATTCACTAAGTCATGTTTCCTTAGCGACTCAATGAGCATGCTCAAGAGGATAGAGATGGGGCGGATCCGAAGAGAGAAAGCAACGGGGATGGATTCCATCCATCATGTGCCATGCCGATAAGCGTTGGCGGTCATGTTTTGCCATCTCATTCGATCATCAGAGTCGTGGACCAGCTCCGTGTTTCTGTCTCGACCATGTCACGTGGCCAAGCCATCCAGGTATTTACTTCTCGGTCTTCTCCTTGGTCTCTTCCCATAGATCTTGCCAGTTGTCACTAAGTTCTCCAATGCATTTCTTCTCATAACATCCCCAAAAATTTTTGACTGTCTACGGCTAATGTTTCTATTCAGTTTACGATCTTCATTTGTTTCTTGAAGGACTTATTCATTGGTTTTTCTGTTTGTCCATCGTAATCTTTGCATTTTCATCAGAAACCACAATTCCACAGCCATCAGATGTTTTTCAGCTTGATTGCTTATTGCCCACGCTTCACATCCATACAAAAGTACATGTTCTATGTAGCACCTTAACACTCTTTTTCTCGTTTCAGTTGATATCCTTTTATTGGTCAGTATGTTTTTCATCTTTCTGAAGGCTACTTTTGCCATGGCGATTCTTGTTCTAATTCCTTCAAGGCATCTCCCATCAGATGTAATGACTGTTCCGAGATAACTGTACCGATTCACTTGACTAAGTATATGCCCATTTACTTGTGTATTACATTGTGGTATTTCCTTTTTCCCAGTGACGCACTAGTTGTTCACTGTGTGCAACAACCGCATCTACCAAATGTTGCAGGTCCTATTCATTGCCTGCAATCAAGACTGTAGGCCTATCATCTGCATATCTAATGTTATTGATGCATCGCCCCCAATGTTGATTCCTTCCATATCTTCTATATTTCTGAAAATATTTTCACTGTACAGGGAGAAAAAATCTGTAATCATTACACACCCCTGTAATGCTGTGTAGAACCAGATTTGCTGTATGGCAGTGAATCGTGGAATATAAATGAACAAATTAGGAAGAAATTATAATTCCTGAGACGAATGTTACGAATTCCTTGGACTGCCAGAGTAACTATCAACGACTAACTGAGACAGGCTAATGAAACTAGAAAATTATATACAAGAACAAGAACGAGACAGTTTTCTTCGGTCACGTGATGAGAAGATAGGTATTGGAGAACATCGTAACAACTGGAAAGATCGAGGGGAAGAGAGGCAGAGGCAGACCAAGAGAAATTATGCTGGATGGATTGAGACAGTGGCATGGAGGAATACCATCAGCAGTGTTGCTCCAGAACTCCAAATACTGAGATCTGAGGAGAGCCATGAACGCCTACGCCAGCTGGCAGGGCACTTGATGATGATGATTTTGTCTACATATTCTTTTCCACAACACACAGAAACACACACACACACACACACACACACACACACACACACACACATACGCACACGAGAGTAATAGTCATTAAGTAGCAGATATTAATTTTATTACAAAGTGCATAGGAGAGTATGGACAATGGGAAATCTTGTGTCTGAACACATACTGGCTCTGAAGCAATACTCCGTGTAGCAAGGATTTAGCAGTTTGCCCATGCGAAGTAGTAATTACGAAAAGGGTACCCGCTATCGGCATACACTACGAAAGATCAAGGAGGCATTATCGACTTTCTGTGGTAAAAAGGCGTGAAACCTTGTGAAGTCTACAGAAGAATGATGATTTAGTATGGAGACAGTGTTGTTGTTTTTTTTTCGCTGGCTCGCTTTGAACTCAAGCGTAGTCCATAACACTATTTATAGTAGTGATGGGCTGAATTTTGCGTGTGGATTAGCTTTCCCTATTAATAGTGTCCTTCGCCATCAGGCGAATCCACTTCTACTTCAGAGGTACTTGTAATTCACGTCCCCAAGTCAAGGACGAGAGGTCAACATTTTAGTCCAGCTGTCCGGTGTAAGGGCTCAACCGCTAACCTCGGCATCAGCACACCGGATGTTTAAGAACACGCATTCTTATCCATTCGACCATGCTGACCCGCGAGAAAGTGATTTGAGACAGGCGAGAGTGTATGAATGGGTAGATATATTTCATAATGAAAGACAAAAAGTCATTGTGAACCGCGTTTCGTGAGACCTGCAAGTGTCATGATGACCATCTTTTGGGTTGTCAAGGGTTGTCAAGGGTTGTCAAGCGCCCCCCCCCCCCCCCCCCACCACCAAACTTTCTTAGAAGGTATCAACAAGCTAGTGGACAGATGGACTAAGTGTGTTGCCAGACAGGAGAACTAAGTTGAGAAAGAACACTTCTTCTGGAGCGCGCGCGCTCTCGTCACACACACACACACACACGCGCGCGCGCGCGCGCGCACACACACCACGACACACACACACATGACTATTATTATAATTATCCTGAGATTTGTTTTCCAATCTATACCGCGTTCATGCAAAATAGGGACAACGTCAGATGCTTCACTGTATCAAGAGCCTTTCAAACATAAATATAAGTCTATATCGCTATTTCTTGTCAGGTGTATACTAGAAGAAAGTCATTTAGGTTCATTGTGTGCTGAATTTTTTTGGTCTGCTGTCTACACCTAACGAGATGCAGTGAAATATGCCAGGCGATAACTTATTCAAATTTGCAACGGGAAAACATTGTTTTGAATACATTGACAGCTCTTACATCTGTATGCATCCTCCCAGCGTCGATAAAGTAAGAACTGCATTCATTACTCCTATATTTACAATAAACCATAATTTAGTTTCTGATATTTCTAGCCGTATCGTATTTCTGATACTCTCCACTATAATACGAAACAACAGTTTTGTAACATGATTGTTCCGTGTGATTCGCATTCAATTGTTCCCGGTTTTGTAGGTATTGCCACGGAAACTGATCTGCAGACATTTGAGAGGAACTGCAGGCGGATGTTAAAGCAGGCTGCCACATGTATCATTAGAATAGGAACTCTTCGTTCGCGACTGAAAAAGAGACGGGTCACGGTGGGAATGTCCCGAGTGCATGGATGTTGATTTTGAGCGGATGCTCATATTCTCTGGTGTCTTAAGACATTTGGCTGGAGCTACGGAGTTCGTGCTTTGTGCGACGCTTTCCACGCTACGGAAAGAGACTGAGCCATATGGGATAAAAACCCGGTGCAGTGAAGTCGACCCTGTCGACTTTTAAGCGACTTTTTTTTTTATAAACCAACTAGCTGACCCGGCCCGGCTTCGCCCAGACCCTGGTGGGGAGCATCTCATTTAATTCATATAAGTAGTCATATAAGTTCTCGTTCCCGTTACCGACTATCTGTCTGTCTGTCTTTCTGTCTGACCCGGCCCGTCTTCGCCCAGACCCTGATGGGGAGCATATCATTTAATTCATATAAGTAGTCATATAAGTTCCCGTTCCGACTATCTATCTGTCTGTCTGTCTGACCCGGCCCGGCATCGCCCATCTCCTGGTGGGGAGCATCTAATTTAATTCATATAAGTAGTCATATAAGTTCCCGTTCCCGACTGTCTGTCTGTCTGTCTGTCTGTCTGTCTGTCTGTCTGTCTGTCTGTCTGTCTATCTATCTATCTATCTGTCTGTCTGACCCGGCCCAGCCCATGGTGGAGAGCATCTCATTTAAATTATATAAGTAGTCATATAAGATCCCGTTCCCGACTATCTGTCTGACTGTCTGTCTGTCTTGGGTAAATGGAGGAGGGAGGAGGAAGAGGGAGGTGGAGGAGGGAAGAGGAGGGAGGAGACAGGAGGAGTAGGGAGGAATAGGAGGGAGGAGGAGGGATTAGGAGGAGGAGGGAGGAGTAGGGTGGAGGAAGAGGCGAGGAGGAGGGAGGAAGAAGAGGGAGGAGGAGGAAGAAGGAGGGAGGAGGAGAACGCAGCAGGAGGAGGAGAGGGAGGAGGAGGGAGAGGGAGGAGGAGGAGAGAGTAGGAGGAGGGAGGAGGCGGAGGGAGAAAGAAGAGGGAGAAGGAGGAGAAGGAGGGAAGAGGAGGAGGGGAGGAGGAGGAGGGAGGAGGAGGAATGTGAAGGGAGGAGGAGGGAGGAGGTAGAGGGAGGAGGAGGAGGGAGGCGGAGAGAGGAGGAGGAGGGAGGAGGAGGAAGAGGGAGGAGGAGGAATGTGAAGGGAGGAGGAGGGAGGAGGTAGAGAGAGGAGGAGGGAGGAGGAGGTAGAGGGAGGAGGAGGGAGGAGGAGGAGGGAGGAGGCGGAGAGGGAGGAGGAGGAGGGAGGAAGAAGGAGGAGGAGGGAGGAGGAGTGATGAGGAGGAGGAGGAGAGAGGAGGAGGGAGAGGGAGGAGGAGGAATGTGAAGGGAGGAGGAGGAGGAGTGAGGAGGAGGAGAGGGAGGAAGAGGAAGGAGGAAGAAGGAGGAGGAGGGAGAAGGAGGAGGAGGGAGGAGGAGGAAGAGGGAGGAGGAGGAATGTGAAGGGAGGAGGATGTAGAGGGAGGAGGAGGGAGGAGGAGAAGGGAGGAGGAGGGAGGAGGAGGAAGGAGGAGGAGGAGGGAGGAAGAAGGAGGAGGGAGAAAGAGGGATGAGGAGGAGGGAGGAGGAAGAAGAGGGAGGAGGAGGAATGTGAAGGGAGGAGGAGGGATAGGGAGGAGGGGGAGGGGAAGAGGAAGAGGGTAGGAGGAAGAGTGGAGAGGAGGAGGGAGGAGGTAGAGGGAGGAGGAGGAGGGAGGAAAAGGGAGGAGGAGAGAGGAGGAGGAGGTAGGAGGAGGAGGAAGAGGGAGGAGGAAGAGGGAGGAGGAGGGAGGAGAAGGAAGGAGGAGGAAGAAGGAGGAGGAAGAGGGAGGAGGAGGATGGAGGAGGGAGAGGGAGGAAGAGGGAGGAGGAGGGAGGAGGAGGAAGAGGGAGGAGGAGGATGGAGGAGGGAGAGGGAGGAGGGGAAGAGGAAGAGGGTAGGAGGAGGAGGAGGGGAGGGGAGAAGAAGAAGGGAGAAGGAGGGAGGAGGAGGAGGAGGGGAGAGGAGGAGGCAGAGGGAGAAGAAGGAAGGAGGAGGAGGAAGGAGGGAGAATGAGGAGGGGAGGAAGGAAAGGGAGGTGGAAGAGGAGGAGGAGGAAAGAGGTAGGGGAGGAGGAAGAGGAGGAGAAGGGAGGAGGAGGGTGGAGGGAGGGTGAGGGAGGAGGTAGGAGGAGGAGGAAGAGGGAAGAGGGAGAAGAAGGGAGAAGGAGGAGGGAGGATGATGAGGGAGAAGGAGGCAGGAGGAGGAGGAGGGAGGCAGGAGGAGGAGGAGGGAGAGGGAGGAGGAGGGAAGATGAGGGAGGAGGCGGAGGGAGGAGGATGGAGGAGGAGGGGAGAGGAAGAGGGAGAAGGAAGAGGGAGGAGGGAGAGGGAGGAGGAGGAAGAGGTGGAGGGAGGAGGTGGAGGGAGGAGGTAGAGGGAGGAGGGTGGAGGGAGGAGGTAGAGGGAGGAGAAGAGAGGAGGAGAGAGTTCGCCATTCCGAATTCATACTCGTCTAGTTCTTCCCTTCTACACGACTGTAGATAACTTCCTTACACATAAAAAGATGAATTGTTATTGATATTGCCGTGGCATGGAGGAATATCAGCAGCAGAGTTGATCCAAAAAACCAAAGACTGAGATCTACGGAGAGCCATGAACGCCTACGCCAGCCGGCACGGCACTTGATGATGATGATTGCCGTGTGACGATTCTGTATAGTCACGCCATTTTCTTCCCTTTCCCTAGCGTTTTGGTTCGGGGATTCTTTCATCATCATCATCATATATTTACGTACGTATTTTGGGAGGGGGAGGAGGGAGGAGGAGGAAGAAGAAAAAAAAACTATGACAGTTGGCAGCTCTGGAATGAAAGGAAGGCGTGTAGAAAATTTCATCTCAATCGGATGGGCCGTTCCCGAACAAATAAAGGACATACATACATACATACATACATACATACATACATACATACATACATACATACATACATACATACATACATACATACATACATACATACATACATACATACACACACACACACACACACACACACACACACACACACACACACACACACACACAGACAGACAGACA